>NW_026531156.1:0-96829 GCF_020745825.1 Agelaius phoeniceus | reverse complement strand
CAAACATTACCACCAAAATAGCTCAAAAATTCCCACCACAACAGCCTCAAAATGGCCTTGAAACAGCCCAAAAATTCCCAGCAAAATGGCCCAAAATTCCCACAGAAATGGCCCAAAAACTCCCAAGGAAATGGCCAAAAATACCCATGGAAACTGACAAACAATTCCATCAAAATGGTCCAAAATTCCCACAGAAACAGCCCAAAATTCCCACAGAAACGGCCCAAAAATTCGCACCAAATGGCTCAAAATTCCCACCAAAAGGACCCAAAAATTTGCAACAAAGTGACCCAAAATTCCCACAGAAATGGCCCAAAAATTCCCACCAAAATGGCTCCAAAATTTCACCAAAATAGCCCAAAATTCCTACCAAACCAGCCCCAAAATGGCCCCAAAAAGGCCCCAAAATCGCCGTTTTTTGCCCCAAATCTCACCAGGCCTCCTCGATGAATCCCACCACGAATTTCCGCACCTCGATGGATTTGTCGGCCTGGAAGGCGATGATTTCCTGGGGGGGAAACATGGGGGTCAGAGCGGGCTGGGGGCGCCCCAAATTCCCCCCAAAATCACCACAAACCAATTCCCAATTGCCCCAAATCCACCTCAATCCTGGATCCATCCCAAATTCCCCCAAATTCACCCCAAACCTGCCCAAATTTACCCAAATTCACCCCAAATTCCCCCAAATCCATCCCAAATTCACTCCCAAATTCACCCCAAACACATCCCCAAATTCCCCAAATTCACCCCAAAATCACCACAAACCAATCCCCAATTCCCCCAAATCCACCCCAATCCTGGATCCATCCCAAATTCCCACAGATTCTCCCCAAATCCATCCCGAAATTCACCCCAAACACACCCAAATTCCCCAAATTCACCCCAAAATCACCACAAACCAATCCCAATTCCCCCAAATCCACCCCAATCCTGGATCCATCCCAAATTCCCCCAAATTCACCCCAACCTGCCCCAAATTTACCCAAATTCACCCCCAAATCCATCCCAAATTCCCCCCAAACACATCCTCAAATTCACCCAAATTCAACCCAAACACATCCCCAAATTCCCCCAAATTCACCCAAATTCACCCCAAACACATCCCCAAATTCCCCAAAATCCATCCCCAATTCACACCCAAATTCCCCCAAATTCACCCCAAATTCCCCCAAATTCACCCCAAATCCATCCCCAAATTCCCCCAAATCCATCCCAAATCTATCCAAATTCCCCCCAAATCTGCCCCAAATTCACCCTAAACCTGCCCCAAATTCACCCCAAACCCATCCCAAAATTTGGTCAAATTCCCCCCAAACCCATCCCAAATTCACCTCAAACCTGTCCCCAGTTCCCCCAAATTCACTCCAAACTCCCCCAAATTCACCCCAAACACATCCCAAATCCCCCCAAACCCATCCCAAATTCCCCAAATCCATCCCAAATTCCCCCAAATTCACCCCCAAATCCATCCCAAACACATCCCCAGATTCACCCCCAAATCCATCCCAAATTCCCCAAACCCATCCCAAATTCCCCCAAATTCACCCCAAACCCATCCCAAATTCCCCTAAATTCCCCCAAATTTACCCCAAATGCATCCCAAATTCACCCAAACTCCACAAATCCATCCAAATTCCCCCAAATTCCTCCCAAATCTACCCCAAATTCCTCCAAATTTCCTGCACCCACCCCAAATACCCCCAAATTCCATCCCAAATTCCCCCAAACTCACCCCAAATCCATCCCAAAATTTGGTCAAATTCCCCCCAAATTCACCCAAATTCCCCCCAAATTCACCCCCAAATTCACCCAAACACATCCCCAAATTCCCCAAAATCCATCCCCAAATTCCCCCCCAAATTCACCCCAAACCTGCCCCAAATTCACCCCCAAATCCATCCCAAACACATCCCCAAATTCACCCCAAACCAATCCCCAATTCCCCCAAATCCACCCCAATCCTGGATCCATCCCAAATTCCCACAGATTCACCCCAAATCCATCCCCAAATTCCCCGCAAATCCATCCCAAATTCACCCCAAATCCATCCCAAATTCCCCCAAATTCACCCCAAACCTGCCCCAAATTCACCCCAAACCTGCCCCAAATTCACCCCAAATCCATCCCAAAATTTGGTCAAATTCCCCCAAACCCATCCCAATTCACCTCAAACCTGTCCCCAGTTCCCCCAAATTCTCCCCAAATTCCCCAAACCCATCCCAAATTCCCCCAAACCCATCCCAAATTCCCCCAAATTCACCCAAACACGTCCCCAAATTCCTCCAAATCCATCCCAAATTCACCCCAAACCTGCCCCAAATTCCCCCCAAATCCATCCCAAATTCCCCAAATTCCATCCCAAATTCCCCAAACCCATCCCAAATTCCCCAAATTCACCCCAAACCCATCCCAAATACCCCCAAATTCCATCCCAAATTCCCCCAAACTCACCCCAAATCCATCCCAAATATTTGGTCAAATTCCCCTCAAATCCATCCCAAATTCACCTCAAACACATCCCCAAATTCACCCAAATTCCCCCCAAATTCCCCCCCAAAATTCACCCCAAATTCCCCAAATCCCCCAAATCCACCCCAAATTCCCCAAATTTTCCCCCAAATTTTCCAGCTCACATCCAGGAAGTTGTCCAGGAGCGTGGGGGTCCTTGTTGATGATCAGCTCCTGCACCTGGGGACAGGTGGGGACAGGTGGGGACATTGTGGGGACATTGTGGGGACAGAGCCACCTCCTCCTAAATCCCAATTTTCCCACCCCAAATCCCATTTTCCCCCCAAAAAAATCCCAAATTTTCCCCAAAAAAATCCCAATTTTCCCAGCCCAGATCCCAATTTCCCACCCAAATCCCAATTTCCCACCCCAAATCCAATTTTCCCACCCTAAATTCCAATTTTTGCCCCCCCAAATCCCATTTTCCCACCCCAAATCCCATTTTCCCCCAAAAAAATCCCAATTTTCCCCAAAAAATCCCAATTTTCCCAGCCCAGATCCCAATTTCCACCCAAATCCCAATTTCCCACCCCAAATCCCATTTTTCCCCAAAAAAATCCCAATTTTCCCACCCCAGATCCCAATTTCCCACCCCAAATCCCAATTTCCCTCCCCAAATCCCAATTTCCCACCCAAAAAAAATCCCAATTTCCCCTCCCAAAATCCCAATTTTCCCACCCCAAATCAAATTTTCCCCCAAAAATCCCAATTTTCCCACCCTAAATTCCAATTTTTGCCCCCCAAATCCCATTTCCCCCCCTAAATCCCAATTTCCCACCCCAAATCCCAATTTCCCATCCTAAATCCCAATTTCCCACCCCAAATCCCAATTCCCACCCCAAATCCCATTTTTCCCATCCCAAATCCATTTCCCCCCCAAATCCCAATTTCCCCCCAAAAAATCCCAATTTCCCCCCAAATCCCAATTTTTGCCCCCCAAATCCCAATTCCCACCCCAAATCCCAATTTCCACCCTAAATTCCAATTTTTGCCCCCCAAATCCCAAATTTCCCACCCCAAATCCCAATTTCCCACCCCAAATCCCAATTTCCCACCCTAAATCCCAATTTTTGCCCCCCAAATCCCATTTTCCCCCCAAATCCCATTTTCCCCCTAAATCCCAATTTCCCACCCCAAATCCCAATTTCCCACCCAATTCCCAATTTCCCATCCCTAAATCCCAAATTTCCCACCCCAAATCCCAATTTCCCCCCCAAAAAATTCCAATTTTCCCACCCCAGATCCCAATTTCCCCCCAAAAAATCCCAATTTTCCCACCCTAAATTCCAATTTTTGCCCCCCAAATCCCATTTTCCCCCCTAAATCCCAATTTCCCACCCCAAATCTCAATTTCCCACCAAATCCCATTTTCCCCCAAAAAAATCCCAATTTTCCCACCCCAAATCCCAATTTTTTCCCCAAATCCCAATTTCCCACCCCAAATCCCATTTTTCCCATCCCAAATCCCATTTCCCCCCCAAATCCCAATTTTCCCCCCAAAAAATCCACTTTTTCCCACCCATTCCACCCCAAATCCCAATTTTCCCCCCAAAATCCCATTTTCCCCCCAAATCCCAATTTTTACCCATTTTCCCCTCAAAAATCCCCTTTCCTCCCCCCAAAATCCCATTTTTTATATTAAAAAATTCAATTTGCCCCCCAAAATCCCATTTTTATATAAATAATTCAATTTCCCCCCCCCAAAATCCCATTTTTCCCCCAAAATCCCATTTTTACCCCCCCCAAAATCCCCTTTCCTCCCTGCAAATGTCCCTTTTTCCCCCTTTTTCCCCCTTTTTCCCATTTTTTCCCCATTTTTCCCCAATCTCACCTGTTTTAAGATGCTGATTTTCCCTCGTTCCCGATCAGCGCCGCCTGGTTCAGCAGATCCACCACCTGCAAATGGAATTTTTCTCCTTTTTTCCCCATTTTTCCCATTTTTTACCCATTCCCAGGTGCTCCTCCCATCCCTCCCATCCCCATTTTTCCCATTTTTCCCATTTTTTGCCTTTTTCCCCTGAGTATTTCTGGGTTTTTTTTCCATTTTTATCCCATTTTCCTCCCATTTTCCTGGGTTTGACTCCATTTTTTTCCCATTTTCCCAATTTTTCCCCATTTTTATCCCAATTTTCCCCCATTTTTTCCCCCAATTTTCCTGGATTTTACCCCATTTTCCCCTTTTCCCCCCATTTCCTGGATTTTACCCCATTTTTCCCATTTTTACCCCATTTTCCCTCATTTTCCCCCATTTTCCTGGGTTTTACTCAATTTTTCCCATTACCCAATTTTTCCCATTTTTATCCCATTTTTATCCCATTTTCCCCCCATTTTCCTGGGTTTTCCCCCATTTCCTGGATTTTACCCCATTTTTTCCATTTTCCTCCATTTTCCTGGATTTTCCCCCATTTTTACCCCATTTTCCCCCATTTTCCTGGGTTTTACTCAATTTTTCCCATTTTTATCCCATTTTCCCCACAGTTTTCCTGGGTTTTACCCCATTTTTCCCTTTTATCCTATTTTTACACCATTTTTTACCCATTTTCCCCCCACTTTTCCCCAATTTTTCCCTTTTCCCCCCCATTTTCTGGGTTTTACCCCATTTTGCCCATTTTTACCCAAATTTTTTCCCATTTTTTCCCATTTTTTTATCCCATTTTTTGCCCCATTTCTCACCCATTTCCAGGTGCTCCTCCTGTCTCTCCCATGCCCATTTTTCCTGTTTTTTTTTCAGGTTTTTTCCCCATTTTTTCTGATTTGTCCCATTTTCCCCATTTTTCCCTGGTTTTTCCCTGTTTTTTTCCAATTTTTTGCCCCATTTTTCCTGTTTTTCACCCCATTTTTTTTCCCTGTTTTTTCCGTTTTTTGCCCCATTTTTTCCCCGGTTTTCCCCCCATTTTTTGCCCATTTTCCCATTTTTCGCCCCATTTTCCTCATTTTTTACCCATTTTTTTCCTGTTTTTCCCAATTTTTTTGCCCCATTTTCCCATTTTACCGTTTTTTCCCCGTTTTCTCCATTTTTCGCCCATTTTTCCCATTTTCCCCATTTCTTGCCCCATTTTTCCATTTTTTTCCCTTTTTATGCCCATTTTCCCTGTATTTTTTGCCCCATTTTTGCCCCATTTTCCCCAGTTTTTCCCCCATTTTTTGCCCCATTTTTTCCCATTTTCCCCGTTTTTCACCCCATTTTCCCATTTTTCGCCCCATTTTTCCCTGGTTTTCCCCCCATTTTTTTGCCCCATTTTCCTCATTTTTCGCCCCATTTTTCCCATTTTTTTCCGTTTTTTCCAGTTTTTTCCCATTTTTTGCCCCATTTTTCCCATTTTCCCCATTTTTTCCCATTTTCCCCGTTTTTCACCCCATTTTCCCCATTTTTCGCCCCATTTTTCCCTGGTTTTTCCCCCATTTTTTGCCCCATTTTCCTCATTTTTTCGCCCCAATTTTTCCCATTTTTTTCCGTTTTTTCCAGTTTTTCCATTTTTTGCCCCATTTTTCCCATTTTCCCCATTTTTTCCCATTTTCGCCGTTTTTCAACCCCATTTTCCCCATTTTTCGCCCCATTTTTCCCTGGTTTTCCCCCCATTTTTTGCCCCATTTTCCTCATTTTTCGCCCATTTTTCCCATTTTTTTTCCGTTTTTTTCCAGTTTTGCCCATTTTTTGCCCCATTTTTCCATTTTCCCCATTTTTGCCCGTTTTCCCCGTTTTTTGCCCCGTTTCTCACCCGTTTCCGAGGTGCTCCTCCCGTCGCTCCCGGGCTCCTCCTCGCTGGCCCCTCCTGAGCCCCGGCCATGGCCCCGGAAATGGGACCCAGACCCAAATGGGAGCCTGGGGAGAGAGAGAGACCCCATAGAGACCCCATAGAGACCCCAGACCCAAATGGGAGCCTGGGGAGACCCCAGACCCAAATGGGAGCCTGGGGGGAGAGAGAGACCCCATAGAGACCCCAAAACAGAACCCATAGAGACCCCAGACCCAAAACAGAACCCATAGAGACCCCATAGAGACCCCAGACCCAAATGGGGCCCTGGGGAGAGAGAGACCCCATAGAGACCCCAGAGAGACCCCAGACCCAAACAGAACCATAGAGACCCCATAGAGACCCCAAAACAGAACCCATAGAGACCCCAGAGAGACCCCATAGAGACCCCAGACCCAAATGGGAGCCTGGGGGGAGAGAGATCCCATAGAGACCCCATAGAGACCCCATAGAGACCCAGACCCAAATGGGGCCCTGGGGGGAGAGAGAGACCCCATGGAGACCCCAAAACAGAACCCATAGAGACCCCAGACCCAAAACAGAACCCAGAGAGACCCCAGACCCCATAGAGATCCCATAGAGACCCCATAGAGACCCCAGACCCAAATGGGACCCTGGGAGAGAGAGATCCCATAGAGACCCCAAAACAGAACCCATAGAGACCCCAGACCCAAATGGGACCCTGGGGAGACCCCAGACCCAAATGGGACCCTGGGGAGAGAGAGAGAGACCCCATAGAGACCCCAGACCCAAAACAGACCCCATAGAAACCCCATAGAGACCCCAGACCCAAAACAGACCCTACAGAGACCCCAGACCCCATAGAGACCCCATAGAGACCCCAGACCCAAAAACAGAACCCATAGAGACCCCAGACCCCACAGAAAGAGACCCCAGACCCAAAAGGGACCCTATGGAGAGAGACCCCATAGCGACCCCATAGAGACCCCAGACCCAAACAGACCCCATAGAAACCCCATAGAGACCCCAGACCCCATAGAGATCCCATAGAGACCCCAGACCCAAAACAGAACCCATAGAGACACCATAGAGACCCCAGATCCAAATGGGAGCCTGGGGAGAGAGAGACCCCATAGAGACCATAGAGACCCCATGGAGACCCCAGACCCAAAACAGAACCATAGAGACACCATAGAGACCCCAGATCCAAATGGGAGCCTGGGGAGAGAGAGACCCCATAGAGACCCCATAGAGACCCCATGGAGACCCCAGACCCAAAACAGAACCCATAGAGACACCATAGAGACCCAGACCAAAAACAGACCCTACAGAGACCCCATAGAGACCCCATAGAGACCCCAGACCCAAAACAGAACCCATAGAGACCCCAGACCCAAATGGGACCCTGGGGAGAGAGAGATCCCATAGAGACCCCATAGAGACCCCATAGAGACCCCAGACCCAAATGGGACCCTGGGGAGAGAGAGACCCCATAGAGACCCCATAGAGACCCCATAGAGACCCCAGACCAAAACAGAACCCATAGAGACCCATAGACAGAGACCCCATAGAGACCCCAGACCCAAATGGGAGCCTGGGGGGAGAGAGAGACCCCATAGAGACCCCAAAACAGAACCCATAGAGACCCCAAAACAGAACCCATAGAGACCCCATAGAGACCCCAGACCCAAATGGGACCCTGGGAGAGAGAGATCCCATAGAGACCCCATAGAGACCCAGAGAGACCCCAGACCCAAAACAGAACCCATAGAGACCCCAGACCCAAATGGGACCCTGGGGAGAGAGAGAGACCCCATAGAGACCCCATAGAGACCCCATAGAGACCCCAGACCCAAATGGGACCCTGGGGAGAGAGAGATCCATAGAGACCCCATAGAGACCCCAGAGAGACCCCAGACCCAAATGGGAGCCTGGGGGAGAGAGAGACCCCATAGAGACCCCATAGAGACCCCAGACCCAAAACAGAACCCATAGAGACCCCATAGAGACCCAGACCCAAACAGACCCTATAGAGAGACCCCATATAGAAACCCCAGACCCAAAATGGAATCTATGGAGAGAGGGACCCCAGACCCAAAACAGACCCTATAGAAACACCAAATCCCATAGAGAGAGACCCCAGACCCAAAAGGGACCCTATGGAGAGAGACCCCAGACCCCATAGAGCCCTCAGACCCAAAACAGACCCCATAGAGACTCCATAGACAGAAACCCCATAGAGACCCCAGACCAAAAAGGGACCCTGGGGGAGAGAGGACCCCATAGAGACCCCAGACCATAAACGGAACCTATGGAGAGACCCTATAGGGACCCCAGACCCAAACAGACCTATAGAGACCCTATAGAGACCCTATAGACACCCTAGACACCCTCTAGAGACCTTCTAGAGACCCAGACCCAAAAGGGTCCCCATAGAGACCCCATAGAGACCCTACAGAGACCCCAGACCCCACAGCCCCCCCATATCCCCCCCCATCAATCCCCACCCCCCCCATCCTCGCTCTCTCTCCTCCCCCCCCAGAGCCCCGCGGCTCCTGCGGGCCCCGAGCCCCCTCCCCATCCCCATGGACCCCTCCCCACCCCTTATCGCTCCCCTATTTCCCCCCTTATCGATCGTTATCGATCCCTTATCGGTTTCCCCCCCCCTCCCTCACCGCTCCCGCGCTCTCCGCGTCTCCCCCCCGCGCGCCGCTGACGTCACCAGCGCGCGCCGCGAAGAAAGGGGGCGTGGTTTCCTCGCTTGGCTCCGCCCCTTCCTCTACGTCACGGGGGGAGAGGGGGAGAGAGCGCGGGATCGACGTGGGGAGGGGGGGGACCCCAAAATATCAGGGAACAACCCCCCCCCCCCCAAAAAATAAACGAATCCCACAGACTCCAAAATAGCGGAACCACCCCCAAAAACCCTCCCATATCTATGAGACCCCCCCCCAAAATAGCGGGACCCCCCAAAAAACCTTCCCATATCCCTGAGACCCCCCCAAAAATACCGAGACCACCCGAAACGCTTCCCATGTCCCCTGAGACCCCCCCCCCAAAATGCCGAGACCCCCCAAAAGTATCGGGACCACCCCCAAAAATCTCCCCACAGACCCTGAGACCCCCCCAAAATATCGGGACCCCCCCCCCCAAAAACCCTCCCATATCCCCTGAGACCCCCCCCAAATATCGGGACCCCACCCCAAAATCCCTCCCATAGACCCTGAGACCCCTCCCAAATACCGGGACCACCCCAAAATCCCCCCCCCCACCGACTCTGAGACCCCCCCCCAAAATACCGAGATCCCCTGTATCCCCCCCCCGCTCTCCCCGAACATGGTACGGCCCAAGCCACGCCCCGTTTGAAGACTCGTCCAATCAGCGCAGCCTCTTCCTCTGGCCACGCCCCCCCGCGCGAGGCGCAGGCAGCGAGGTGCGAAGGGGGGGGGGGAGGAAGTCCTGGGACCCCCCCCAAAATTGAGACCCCTCCCCAAAATTTGGGACCCCCCTCCTCAAAATTAGGACCCCCACCCTAAATTGGGTCCGCACCCCAAAATTGGGACCCCCCACCCCAAAATCTGCGTCCCCAAAAAGCCCCCAAGGCCTGGGACCGCCCCAATTCCAGGGCCTGGGAATGGCCCCAAAATGGGGACCCCCGCCCCAAAATGGGGACCTCACTCCAAAATTGAGACCCCACCCCAAAATTGGGACCTCACCCCAAAATTGCAACCTCCATCCTAAAACTGGGACCCTCCCCTAAAACTGGGACCCCACCCCAATATTGGACCCCACCCCAAAACTGGGACCCCACCCCAATATTGGACCCCACCTCCAAAAACGGGGACCCCACCCCCAAAACTGGGGTTGGGATCTGCGGGGTCTCGGATTTCATTGCAGGTTCGGGACCCCTCCCCAAAAAGGGTCGGGACCCCCAAAAAGGGTCGGGGACCCCCCCAAAAAGGGTCGGGACTCCCCCCAGGATGGAGCCCCCGACCTGCGGCAGCCCCGGAGAGTGGCACCGGTGAGGGGGGGGACACACCTGGGACAACCCCAATGTCCCCATCAGCCCCCCCAGTGTCCCCAAATGTCCCCAAATGTCCCCCACTGTCCCCTCAATGTCCCCAATCCCCCCCAATTCCCCCATTGTCCCCAATGTCCCCTCAGTGTCCCCAATGTCCCCTCAGTGTTCCTGATGTCCCCAATGTCCCCAATCCCCCCAATGTCCCCAATGCCCCAATGTCCCCAGTCTCCCCATTGTCCCCAATGTCCCCAATGTCCCCAATCTCCCCAATGTCCCCAGTGTCCCCTCAGTGTCCCCTCGGTGTCCCCCATGCCCCCATTGTCCCCAATGTCCCCGATGCCCCCATTGTCCCCATTGTCCCCAGTGTCCCCTCAGTGTCCCCTCGGTGTCCCCGCTGTCCCCAGGTCCCCCCGGGACTGGCGCTCGCTGCTCCCCGAGTTGGCCCAGATGGTGCCATGGCCCCGCGGCGGGGGAGGGGCGCGCTCCGAGGTACCCGGGGGGGGGGGACATGGGGGGGACATGGGGGGGACATTGAGGGGACATTGAGAGGACGGGGGGGACATTGAGGGGACATTGAGGGGACATTGAGGGGACATTGAGGGGACATTGAGGGGACATGGGGGGGACATGGGGGGGGACATTGAGGGGACACAGGGGGACATTGAGGGGGACATGGGGGGGGACATTGGGGGGACATTGAGGGGGACATGGGGGGACATGGGGGGGACATTGAGGGGACATTGAGGGGGACATCGAGGGGACATCGAGGGGACATCGAGGGGACATGGGGGGGACATTGAGGGGACATTGAGGGGGACATCGAGGGGACATTGAGGGGACATTGGGACACACCTGGGGGGGACATTGAAGGGACACCAGGTGGACACTGGGGGGACATGGGGACACCGGGTACAGGTGACACCGGGTACAGGTGACACCGGGTACAGGTGACATCGGGTACAGGTGACACTGGGAACAGGTGACACCGGGCACAGGTGACACCGGGCACAGGTGACATTGGGCACAGGTGACAGCAGGGACAGGTGACACTGGGCACAGGTGACACTGGGGACAGGTGACATCGGGCACAGGTGACACCGGGCACAGGTGGCACCGGGCACAGGTGACACCGGGCACAGGTGACACTGGGGACAGGTGACACCGGGTACAGGTGACACCGGGCACAGGTGACATCGGGCACAGGTGACACCGGGCACAGGTGACACCGGGGACAGGTGACATTGGGCACAGGTGACACCGGGCACAGGTGACACTGGGCACAGGTGACACCGGGGACAGGTGACATTGGGCACAGGTGACACTTTGCCAAGGTGACATCGGGCACAGGTGGCATTGGGCACAGGTGACACCAGGTACAGGTGACACCAGGTACAGGTGGCATTGGGCACAGGTGACACCAGGTACAGGTGACACCAGGTACAGGTGACACTGGGCACAGGTGACACTGGGCACAGGTGACACCGGGGACAGGTGACATTGGGCACAGGTGACACCGGGGACAGGTGACATCGGGCACAGGTGTCAGCGCTGTCCCCGTGCTGCCCGGGCAGGTGCAGGTGCTGCAGAACGTTCTGGGTTACCTGGAGTTCCTGCAGGAGCGCGTGCGGGCGGCGCGGGCGGCGGCCGGTGAGGACGGGGACCCCAACCCAAATTGGGGACCCTGACCCAAATCGGGGACCCCGACCCACATTGGGGACCCCGACCCACATTGGGGACCCCAACCCAAATCAGGAACCCCAACCCAAATCAGGAACCCCAACCCAAATCGGGGACCCCAACCCACATTGGGGACCCCCCCTCAAATTGGGGACCCCAACCCAAACTGGGGGACCCCGACCCAAACTGGGGACCCTGACCCAAATTGGAGACCCTGACCCAAATCAGGGACCCCGACCCAAATTGGGGACCCCGACCCAAATTGGGGACCCCCAACCCAAATCAGGGACACCCCCGAATCAGGGACCCCAACCCAAACTGGGGACCCTGACCCAAATTGGGGACCCCGACCCAAATCAGGGACACCCCTGAATTGGGAACCCCAACCCTAATTGGGGACCCCAACCCAAACTGGGGACCCCGACCCAAACTGGGGACCCTGACCCAAATTGGAGACCCCGACCCAAATTGGGGACCCCCGACCCAAATCAGGAACCCCAACCCAAATTGGGGACCCCGACCCAAACTGGGGACCCCAACCCAAACTGGGGACCCTGACCCAAATTGGGGACCCCGACCCAAATCGGGGACCCCGACCCAAATCAGGGACCCCAACCCAAATCGGGGGACCCCTCCTCAAATCAGGGACACCCCTGAATCGGGGACCCCAACCCAAATCGGGGACCCCAACGCAAATCGGGGTCCCCAACCTAAATTGGAGACCCCAACCCAAATTGGGAACCAATCCTCAAATTAGGGACCCCAACCCAAATTGGGGACCCCTTGTCAATTTAAGGACCCCAACCCAAATCGGGGTCCCCAACCTAAATCGGGTACCCCAACCCAAATCGGGGACCCCAACGCAAATCGGGGACCCCGACCCAAATTGGGGACACCCCCGAATCGGGGACCCCAACCCAAATTGGGGACCCCAATCCAAATCAGGGACCCCTCCTCAAATTGGGGACCCCAACCCAAATTCGGGACCCCTCCCCAAATTCGGGACCCCAACCCAAATCGGGGACCCCCCCCCAAATCCAGGACCCCTCCCCAATTTAGGGATCCCCCCCTAATCCTGCAATGCCCCTTTAAACCCCCCCAAAATCCCCTCTAGACCCCCCCAGACCCCTCCCCAAATTATCCCGACCCCTAAAAACCCCAAAAAGCCCCAAAATCTCCTTTAATCGCCCCAAAATCCCCTCTAGACCCCCCCAGACCCCTCCCCAAATTATCCAGATCCCCCAAAAAGCCCCAAAATCTCCTTTAATCGCCCCAAAATCCCCTCTAGACCCCCCCAGACCCCTCCCCAAATTATCCCGACCCCCAAATACCCCAAAAAGCCCCAAAATCTCCTTTAATCGCCCCAAAATCGCCCCCAGGCCTCTCCCCCTTTGGGGACACCTCGGAGCCGCCCCCCCCCAGCCTTGGGGACACCGAGCCCAGGTGGGGACACTTGGGGACATTTTGGGGACATTTTGGGGGAAATTTTGGGGGCTTTGAGGGGAAATTTTGGGGGTTTTGAGGTGAAATTTTGAGGGAAAATTATGGGGGTTTTGAGGTGAAATTTTGGGGGCTTTGAGGGGAAAATTTTGGGGCTTTTGAGGTGAAATTTTGGGGCTTTTAAGTGGGAATTTTGGGGCCTTTGAGGGGAAATTTTGATGGGAAATTTTGGTGGCTTTGAGGTGAAATTTTGAGGGTTCTGAGGGGAAATTTTGGGGGTTTTGATGGGAAATTTTGATGGGAAATTTTGGGGTCTTTGAGGGGCAATTTTGGGGCTTTTGAGGGGAAATTTTGGGGGCTTTGAGGGGAAATTTTGGGGCTTTTGAGTGGGAATTTTGGGGGTCCTGAGGGGAAATTTTGGGGGTTTCAAGGGGGAAATTTTGGGGGTTTTCAGGGGAAATTTTAAAGGAAAATTTTGGGGGGTTTTGAGGAGAAATTTTGGGGGTTTTGAGGGAAAATTATGGTGGCTTTGAGGTGAAATTTTGGGGGTTTTGAGGTGAAATTTTGGGGGTTTTGATGGGAAATTTTGATGGGAAATTTTGGGGGTTTCAAGGGGAAATTTTGGTGGTTTTGAGGGGAAATTTTGGGGCCTTTTAGGGGAAATTTTGGGGGTTCTGAGGGGAAATTTTGATGGGAAATTTCGGGGGTTTTGAGGTGAAATTTTGGGGCCTTTGAGGGGAAATTTTGGGGGTTCTGAGGGGAAATTTTGATGGGAAATTTTGGGGGCTTTGAGGTGAAATTTTGGGGCCTTTGAGGGGAAAATTTGAGGGCTTTTGAGGTGAAATTTTGGTGGTTTTGAGTGGGAATTTTGGGGGTCCTGAGGGGAAATTTTGGGGGTTTTGAGGGGAAATTTTGAGGGGAAATTTTGGGCGTTTTGAGTGGGAATTCTGGTGGTTTTGAGGGGAAATTTTGGGGGTTTTGAGGAGAAATTTTGGGGCTTTTGAGGGGAAATTTTGAGGGGAAATTTTGGGCGTTTTGAGGTGAAATTTTGGAGCTTTTGAGGGCAAATTTTGGTGGTTTTGAGGGGAAATTTTGGGGGTTTCAAGGGGAAATTTTGAGGGGAAATTTTGGGGGTTTCAAGGTGAAATTTTGAGGGGAAATTTTGGGCGTTTTGAGGTGAAATTTTGGAGCTTTTGAGGGCAAATTTTGGTGGTTTTGAGGGGAAATTTTGGGGGTTTCAAGGGGAAATTTTGAGGGGAAATTTTGGGGGTGTTGAGGTGAAATTTTGGGGTGGCTTTGAGGTGAAATTTTGAGCTGAAATTTTGCATTTATTCTTCAGGGGCTTTTTAATCAAAAATTTCGCTTTATTTTCTTGTGGTTTTGAGTAGAAATTTTGGGGTTTTTTTTATTTTTTTTTTGCCTTTTTATGCCTAATGTGGGGGTGTCCCCACGCAGGGAGGAGGAAGAGGAGGAAGAGGAGGAGGAAGAGGAGGGCGAGGGCGACACCAGCCCCTGGCTGTGCCAAACTGGGCCCGACTGGGAGCCCCCCCTGAGCCCCCCCCAGCCCCGGGGGGGGGGTCCTGGGGCTCAGCCCCTCCCTCTTCACCCCCCCCGAGCCCCCCGAGCCCCCCGAGGGCGTCGTCAGAGGTGGGGGAGGTGAAATTTCGGGGGTTTTGGGGTTTTTTTTGGGGTTTTTTTTTTTGGTTTTTTTGGGGTTTTTTTGGGATTTTTTAGGATTTTTTTGAGAGGAATATTTGGGGGAAAATTTGATTTTTTTAGTGGTTTTTTTTTGTGTGTGTGTGGGGGGGATTTTGGGGGAGGAATTTGGGAGAAATTTGGGTTTATTTGGGGGAGCTTTGGGGAAAATTTGATTTTTTTTGTGTTTTTTTTGTGTGTGTTTTTGGGGGGATTTTGGTGAAATTTGTGGCCTTTTCGGGGTTTTTTTTTGTGGGGTTTTTTTTGAGGGATTTTGGGGAGGAATTTGGGAGAAATTTGGGTTTTTTTTGGGGGGAGGCTTGGTGAAATTTTGGTGGGGAATATTTGGGGGAAAATTTGATTTTTTTAGGGTTTTTTTGGTGTGTGTTTTTGGGGGGATTTTGGTGAAATTTGTGGCCTTTTCGGGGTTTTTTTTTGGTGGGGTTTTTTTTGAGGGATTTTGGGGAGGAATTTGGGAGAAATTTGGGTTTTTTTTGGGGGAGGTTTGGTGAAATTTTTTGGGGGGGAATATTTGGGGGAAAATTTGATTTTTTTGTGGTTTTTTTTTGTGTGTTTTTGGAGGAATTTTGGTGAAATTTGGCGGGTTTTTTGTAGGTTTTTTTGAGGGATTTTGGGGAGGAATTTGGGAGAAATTTTGGGTTTTTTTGGGGGAGGCTTGGTGAAATTTTTTGGGGGGGAATATTTGGGGGAAAATTTGATTTTTTTAGGGGTTTTTTTGTGTGTGTTTTTGGGGGGATTTTGGTGAAATTTGTGGCCTTTTCGGGGTTTTTTTTTGTGGGGTTTTTTTTGAGGGATTTTGGGGAGGAATTTGGGAGAAATTTGGGTTTTTTTGGGGGGAGGCTTGGTGAAATTTTGGGGAGGAATATTTGGGGGAAAATTTGATTTTTTTAGGGTTTTTTTGGTGTGTGTTTTTGGGGGGATTTTGGTGAAATTTGGCGGGTTTTTTGTAGGTTTTTTTGAGGGGATTTGGGAGAAATTTGGTTTTTTTGGGGGGAGGTTTGGTGAAATTTTGGGGAGGAATATTTGGGGGAAAATTTGATTTTTTTAGGGGATTTTTGTGTGTGTTTTTGAGGGGATTTTGATGAAATTTGTGGCTTTTTCAGAGTTTTTTTTGTGGGGTTTTTTTTGAGAGATTTTGGGAGAAATTTGGTTTTTTTTGGGGGAGGTTTGGTGAAATTTTGGGGAGGAATATTTGGGGGAAAATTTGATTTTTTAGGTTTTTTTTTGTGTGTGTTTTTGGGGGGATTTTGGTGAAATTTGTGGCATTTTCGGGGTTTTTTTGTGTCACTTTGTGTCCCCTCCCCTCAGAGCTGTTCCCGGATGCGCAGCTCAGCCCCCAGGTGGGTCCCCTCCCCCTCCTCATTGTCACCGTCACTGTCACCCCCCCATTGTCACCCCCCCATTGTCACCTCCTCATTGTCACCCCCATTGTCACCCCCATTGTCACCCCCATTGTCACCCCCGTTGTCACCCCCATTGTCACCCCCTCATTGTCACCTTCCTATTGCCACCCTTAGTGTCACCCCCACTGTCACCCCCATTGTCACCTCATTGTCACCTCCCCATTGTCACCCCCATTGTCACCCTCATTGTCACCCCCATTGTCACCCCCATTGTCACCCTCATTGTCACCCCCATTGTCACCCCCGTTGTCACCTCCCCATTGTCACCCCCATTGTCACCCCCGTTGTCACCTCATTGTCACCCCATTGTCACCCTCCCCCTCTCTCCGATGCCACCCTGGTGCCACCTCCTTGCCCCCATTGTCACCCCATTGTCACCCTCACTGTCACCCCCATTATCACCCTCATTGTCACCCTCATTGTCACCCTTACTGTCACCCCATTGTCACCCCCATTGTCACCCCCCACTGTCACCCCCATTGTCACCCCATTGTCACCCTCACTGTCACCCCCATTGTCACCCTGTCACCCTCATTGTCACCCTCACTGTCACCCCCATTGTCACCCCATTGTAACCCCATTGTCACCCTCATTGTCACCCCCATCGTCACCCCCATTGTCACCTCATTGTCACCCCATTGTCACCCCCATTGTCACCCCCATTGTCACCCCACTGTCACCCCCACTGTCACCCCATTGTCACCCTCACTGTCACCCCCATTGTCACCCTCATTGTCACCCCATTGTCACCCCCATTGTCACCTCCCCATTGTCACCTCCCCATTGTCACCTCCTCATTGTCACCACCCCAGTGCCACCCTTACTGTCACCCCATTGTCACCCCCATTGTCACCCTTACTGTCACCCCATTGTCACCCCCATTGTCACCCCCATTGTCACCCTCCCCCTCTCTCCGATGCCACCCTGGTGCCACCTCCTTGCCCCCATTGTCACCCCATTGTCACCCTCACTGTCACCCTGTCACCCTCACTGTCACCCTCATTGTCACCTCATTGTCACCCCCATTGTCACCCTCACTGTCACCCCCATTGTCACCCCATTGTCACCCTCACTGTCACCCTCATTGTCACCCCATTGTCACCCCACTGTCACCCCCACTGTCACCCTCATTGTCACCCTCATTGTCACCCCCATTGTCACCCCACTGTCACCCTCCCCCTCTCTCCGATGCCACCCTGGTGCCACCTCTCTGTCCCCTGTCCCCACAGGACCCGGTGGCCTCCGGTGGCCCTGATGGGACCCGGGGGGGGACCCGCGGCCGGGGACAGGGACAGGGACAGGGACAAAGACAGGGACAGGGACAAGGACAAGGACAAGGACAGGGACAGGGACAAGGACAAGGACAAGGACAAGGACAAAGACAGGGACAGGGACAGGGACAGGGACAGGGACGTCCCCGCAAGCGCAAGTGCGTCAACGGCTTCATCATGTTCTGCCGCGTGAACCGGCGCGAGTACATGAGGTGACACCTGGGGACATTGGGGGGGACAATTGAGGCATGGGGGGTATGGGGACATCCTGGGGACGTTGGGGACAATGGGGGGATTGGGGACATTGGGGACATTGGGGACACCAGGGGGATGTGGGGTCATTGGAGACATTGGGGATAATGAGGACATTGGGGGCATTGGGGACATTGGAGGGACAATGGGGACAATGGGATGTTGAGGACATTGGGGGGACAATGGGGACATTGGGGACATTGGGGTCATTGGGGGCATTGGGGGCATTGAGGACAATGGGGACATTGGGGGGACAATTGGGATATCCGGGGTATGGGGACATTGGGGACATCCTGGGGACATCCTGGGGACATTGGGGGGACAATGGGGACATTGGGGGGACAATGGGATCTTGAGGACATTGAGGGTTTTGGGGACATTGGGGACACTGGGGGGATGTTGGGGACATTGGGGAGTGGCTTCATCACATTCTGTTGGGCCATGGGGACATTGGGGACATTGGGGACACCTGGGGACATTGGGGACAGTGGAGGGGACAGGAGGACACGGGGACAGCGGGGGGCGGGGGACCTTGGGGACACCTGAGGGCCCCGGGGAGGGGACACAAGGTTGGGGGGGGGGGTGGTTGGTGACACTTTGGTGACACTTTGGTGGCACTTTGGTGGCACTGAGGTGACACTTTGGTGACACTGAGGTGACACTTTGGTGGCACTGAGGTGACACTTTGGTGGCACTTTGGTGACACTGAGGTGACACTGAGGTGACACTTTGGTGTCACTTTGGTGCCACTTTGGTGTCACTTTGGTGGCACTTTGGTGGCACTTTGGTGACACTGAGGTGACACTTTGGTGTCACTTTGGTGGCACTTTGGTGGCACTTTGGTGACACTGAGGTGACACTTTGGTGACACTTTGGTGACACTTTGGTGGCACTTTGGTGACACTGAGGTGACACTGAGGTGACACTTTGGTGTCACTTTGGTGTCACTTCGGTGTCACTTTGGTGGCACTGAGGTGACACTGAGGTGACAGCGCCATCCCCGGCCTCACCTCCACGGCGGCCACGCGGGACCTGGCCCAGCTCTGGCGCAGCCTCAGCCCCGAGGAGCGCCGGCCCTACTGGTTCGTACTGGTTTGGACTGGTTGTGACTGGTTCAGACTGGTTCGTACTGGTTTGAACTGGTTTGGAGGGGTTCGGACTGGTTGGGACTGGTTTATGCTGGTTTGGACTGGTTTGTGCTGGTTTATATTGGTTCTTACTGGTTTGGACTGGTTTGTACTGGTTTATACCAGTCCATACTGGTCTGTGTTGGTTTATATTGGTCCGTACCAGTCCATACTGGCTCATACTGGTTTATACTGGTCCATACCAGTCCATACTGGTCCATACTGGTCCATACTGGTCCCGCAGCCGGCGCGCGCGCCATTTCAGCCTCCAGCACGACCGGATGTACTGGTCCATACTGGTCCATACTGGTTTATACTGGTCCATACCGGTCTATACTGGTTTATACTGGTCTATACTGGTCCATACTTGTCTATACTGGTTTATACTGGTCCCTACTGGCCCGTACTGGTCTATACTGGTCCATACCAGTCCCTACTGGTTTGTACTGGTCCATACTGGTCCTGCAGCCGGCGCACGCGCCGTTTCAGCCTCCAGCATGACCAGATGTACTGGTCCATACTGGTCCATAGTGGTTTATACTGGTCCGTACCGGTCCATACTGGTTTTTACTGGTCCATACCGGTCCATACTGGTTTATACTGGTTTATACTGGTCCCGCAGCCGGCGCGCGCGCCGTTTCAGCCTCCAGCACGACCGGATGGTGCGGCCGGACCGGGGCAGCGACAGCGACAGCGACGGCGACAGCGCGGCCACGCCCCTGCGGCTGCTGCTGGCTGCGCACGCGCGGCCCGGGGCCGGCCTGTGACAGCTTGGGGACAGCTTGGGGACAATGGGGACAGCCTGGGGACAATGGGGACAGCTTGGGGACAATGGGGACACCTTGGGGACAGCCCGGGGCCGGCCTGTGACAGCCTGGGGACAGCTTGGGGACAATGGGGACAGCATGGGGACAGCATGGGGACAGCCTGGGGACAGCCTGGGGACAGCTTGGGGACATGGGACAGCCTGGGGACAGCCTGGGGACAGCTTGGGGACAATGGGGACAGCTTGGGGACAGCCCGGGGCCGGCCTGTGACAGCCTGGGGACAGCCTGGGGACAATGGGGACAGCTTGGGGACAGCCTGGGGACACCTTGGGGACAGCCTGGGGACAGCCTGGGGACAGCCTGGGACAATGGGGACAGCCTGGGGACAGCCCGGGGCCGGCCTGTGACAGCATGGGGACAGCTTGGGGACAGCCCGGGGCTGGCCTGTGACAGCATGGGGACAATGGGGACAATGGGGACAGCATGGGGACACCATGGGGACAGCCCGGGGCCGGCCTGTGACAGCATGGGGACAGCTTGGGGACAATGGGGACAATGGGGACAGCCTGGGGACAGCCCGGGGCCGGCCTGTGACAGCATGGGGACAGCTTGGGGACAATGGGGACAGCATGGGGACAGCCTGGGGCTGGCCTGTGACAGCCTGGGGACAGCTTGGGGACAATGGGGACAGCCTGGGGACAGCCTGGGGACAGCCTGGGGACAGCCCGGGGACAGCCCGGGGACAATGGGGACAGCCGGGGACAGCGGGGACACCTTGGGGACAGCCTGGGGACAGCTTGGGGACAGCCTGGGGACAGCTTGGGGACAGCCTGGTGTCCCCTCCAGGGTGTTGTCCCCATCCCAGTTCGTGTCCCCATCGTGTCCCTGTCCCCAATTCCAGTCCATGTCCCCATCCTGGTTTTTGTCCCCATCGTGTCCCCATCCCAGTTCATGTCCCCTTTGCGTTTCTTGTCCCCATCCTGGTTTTTGTCCCCAATTCCAGTCCCTGTCCCAGTTCGTGTCCCCAATTCCAGTCCATGTCACCAGTCCAGTTCCTGTCCCCATCGTGTCCCCAGTTCCTGTCCCCATCATGTCCCAATTCGTGTCCCTGTCCCCATTTTGGTCCCTGTCCCAGTTCCTGTCCCCAGTTCCAGTCCATGTCCCCATCCCAGTTCGTGTCCCCATCGTGTCCCTGTCCCAGTTCATGTCCCCATCTTGGTCCCTGTCCCCATCTTGGTCCCTGTCCCCGTTCCAGTCCCTGTCCCAGTTCATGTCCCTGTCCCCATCCTGGTTTGTGTCCCCATCCTGTCCCTGTCCCTGTCCCTGTCCCTGTCCCTGTCCCCAGGCTGGTTCTTGTCCCAGTTCTTTGTCCCCATCCTGGTCCCTGTCCCCATCGTGTCCCTGTCCCCATCCTGGTTGTCACACCTCAAGTCCGTGTCCCCATCCCAGTTGATGTCCCCAACCCAGTCCCTGTCCCCACGGTGTCCCTGTCCCTACCATGTCCCCATCCTGGTCCCTGTCCCCATCCCGGTTGTCACAATAGAAGTCACTGTCCCCATGGTGTCCCTGTCCCAGTCCCTGTCCCCCCGGTGTCCCTGTGTCCCTGTCCCCCTGGTGTCCCCAACCCAGTTCCTGTCCCCATCCCGGTTGTCACAATTGAAGTCGGTGTCCCCATGGTGTCCCTGTCCCAGTTCTTGTCCCCATGGTGTCCCTGTGTCCCTGTCCCCATTGGTGTCCCCAACCCAGTCCCTGTCCCCACGGTGTCCCTGTCCCCACCATGTCCCCATCCTGGTCCCTGTCCCCATTGTGTCCCTGTCCCCATCCTGGTTGTCACACCTCAAGTCCGTGTCCCCATCCCAGTTGATGTCCCCAACCCCGTCCCTGTCCCCACAGTGTCCCTGTGTCCCTGTCCCCCTGGTGTCCCCATCCTGGTCCCTGTCCCCATCCCGGTTGTCACAATTGAAGTTGGTGTCCCCATTGGTGTCCCTGTCCCCATTGGTGTCCCCAACCCAGTTCTTGTCCCCATGGTGTCCCTGTGTCCCTGTCCCCATGGTGTCCCTGTCCCAGTTCCTGTCCCCATGGTGTCCCTGTGTCCCTGTCCCCATTGGTATCCCCAACCCAGTTCTTGTCCCCGTGGTGTCCCCATGGTGTCCCTGTCCCCATTGGTGGCCCTGTCCCAGTCCCTGTCCCCATGGTGTCCCCATTGGTGTCCCCAACCCATTCTTGTCCCCCACCTGTGCCCCTCCAATGTCCCCTCAATGTCCCCAAGTGGCTCCTCCAGTGTCCCCCAAGACTCCAGTGCCACCTCCCTGTGCACCCCCCAATGTCCCCAAGTGTCCCCCAATGTCCCCAAGTGTCCCCTGAAGGCCCCAATGTCCTCTCAATGGCCCCAAGTGTCCCCCAATGTCCCCAGGTGCCACCTCCCTGTGCACCCCCCAATGTCCCCAAGTGTCCCCTGAAGGCCCCAATGTCCCCCAATGTCCCCTGTGCCCCTCAGTGCCACCCCCCCAGTGTCCCCAACCCACAGGGGGGGGTCCCCACCAGTGACAGGAGGTGACAATGGGGGGGATTTGGGGACAATTCGGGAGATTTGGGGACAATTTGGGTACAATGGGGACAATTTGGGTACAATGAGGGATTTTGGGGACAATTCAGGGGAATTTGGGGACAATTTGGGTACAATGAGGGAATTTGGGGACAATTTGGATACAATGGGAGGGATTTGGGGACAATTCAGGAATTTGGGGACAATTTTGGGGTCAATGGGGGGGATTTGGGGACAATTCAGGGGAACTTGGGGACACTGGGGGAAATTGGGGACAATTCAGGGGATTTGGGGACAATGGGGGGATTCAGGGACAATTTGGGGACAATTCAGGGACAATTTGGGGACAATGGGGGGGTGGTGACACTGGAAATGTCCCTTTTAGTCCCATTTTGGTGCCTTTTCCCCCCATTTTTATCCCTTTTTTCCCCATTTTCGTCCCTTTTTCTCCCATTTTTGTCCCCTCCTCCCCTTGTGGCCACCGCAGTTTTTTTGCCAAAATCTTTTATTGCCGCCCCACCCCAAAATCCCCCCCAAAAACCCCAAATAAATATCCAAGAAAAAAATTCCGTGAAAAAAAGGGGGATTTCGGGCAATGCCGGGGATTTTGGGGGGGAATTTGGGGAATTTTGGGGGTCCCCAATTATCATTTGGAAGAGTTTTCAGCTGTACAAAATTTACAAAGGGGGAAATCCCAAAAATTGGGGGGGAAGCCCAAAATTGGGGAAAAATCCCAGAAATTTTGGCAGAAAATTCCCAAAAATTGGGGGGAAAAAAATCCCCAAATCCTCCCTGTCCCCGTGTCCCCAAACCCCCCCTGTCCCCGTGGAAAACCCCCAAAAATGGGAATAATCCCCCTAAAAATGAGAATAATGCCCCCCAAAAAAGGGAAAATCCCCTAAAAAAATAGGAAAATCCCCCCCAAAATTGAGACACACCCCCCCCCTCCCCAAAAAGCAGGGAAAGCCCCCAAAAAATGAGGGACAAATCCCCCAAAAATGGGAATCATCAATACAAAGAGTTAGGGACAGTCCCGGTACCTTTTTCTGGGCAGCACGAGCCCGAAAAAGGAACCCACGTTAACAGAGGATTAACCCTTTAAAGTAATAACTTGTTGCATATTCATAGACCTCATTAGTGATGCATAAATTCCACTCAAACACAGGAATCGATCTGTCCTGGATTTATTAATTCAGCTGTCATAGTCCAGCTGAATTAATAAATAAAGATAAATTTATAATAATTTCATTATGATAATCGTGACGCAAAGTAGTCCCGCTCTCGGTGCCGGGAGCGCGGAAGGCGAAAACGCGGAGGGATACCAGGTGTGGGTTGTGCAACGTTGCTACTGCGGAGGGATCTCTCGGTGATGCGGCCGTGCCGCATCAAGCTCCGGCAGCGGCAGAGACGCGGAAGGATACACGCAAGCCGCTGCAGTTTTCGCTTGCTGTGCTGCCGTGTACGGACCCGGTGGCGGCGGAAGCGGCGTGCCCGGGCACGGGGATGCCGGCTGTGACCGGACAGCGGCGGAAGCGGCTCGGAACCGGGACCGGGCTGCACCAAAACTGCGGGAAAGCAGCGGCGGGGGGGCGGCAAGCTCCGGCAGCGGCGGAGACGCGGAAGGATACACGCAAGCCGCTGCAGTTTTCGCTTGCTGTGCTGCCGTGTACGGACCCGGTGGCGGCGGAAGCGGCGTGCCCGGGCACGGGGCTGCCGGCTGTGGCCGGACAGCGGCGGAAGCGGCTCGGAACCGGGACCAGGCTGCACCAAAGCTGCGGGGAAGCAGCGGCGGGGCGGGCGCGGTGGGGACGTGCAGATAAAACCGCGCATGCGCGCGGCAGATCCCGGAAGCGGCGCTGTGGTTGGATGAGGCGGCGCGGAGTGATATCGCTGCTGCGGCGTTGTAGCAACTGCGCATGCGTGGTTTGCTGCACTAGGGCAGCGTGAGGGAGCCAACATGGCGGGCGGGGGGGCGCGGGAGGTGGCGGAGCCGCAGAAACGGGAACGGGGCCGCGGCCGCGGCCGCGGAAGGCAACGCCGGCACGGCCGTGGTGGCAGGAGGCGGCGGAGCCGCGCCACGCGGCAGCTGTGAAGCGGGGGCGGCGCTGGGGAAGGCGCGGCTCGGCGCGCCGTGCAGCGGCAGCGGCAGGAGCGGAAAAGCGACCGCGGGCGGCGGCGGGGCGGCCCCGCCAGCAGGAGATGATCCCGGAGGGGCGGCGGGAGGCGGGAGGAGCGGCGGGGAGGCGGCGGGAGGCTGCCGCGGGCTGGGGGGGGCGGCGGGCCCGGCGGGCAGGGGCGGCGCGGCAGGCGCGGCAAAAGCCGCGGCCACCGGTGCGGACGCCGCGGCGCCGGCACGGGGGGGCTCGGCGGGCGGGGGCGCTCCGGTCCCGGCGCAAGCGGTGCCGTGCCGGGACCGGGGGATGGCGCTGAAACGGCGGCAGGGACGGGATTAAACACGGGCGTGTGCCCCGCCGCGGGGCCCGTGGGCGGCTCGGAGCGCCGGGGTTGGGGGGGCGGCAACGCGCGCAGGGGGCGCTGGGGACGCGGCGCGGCCGCGCCGGGCGCGCTCGGCACCGCACAGCCGGAAGCGGCAGGGAACGGCAAAGACGCAGCGGCAGCGACGGGGCTCGGGCCAGCACCGGCCCCGATGGGTCGGCAAAGGGGGCGAGGGGACGGGGGGGAAGCGGCGGCGGCGGCGGCAGGAGGAGGCGGGGCCGCGGTGACGCCGGTGGGCGGGGCCGTAAAAGCGGAAGTGAGGGGCGGGTCCCGCGGTAGCCGCGGCAGCCGGGACCGACGGGACGGCAAAGGCGGGGATGGCGGCAGCGGCGGGAGGGGCCGGGGCGCGGGGCGGGAGGGGCGAGCAGCGCCGCGGGTACCGTGGGGTCCGGCGGGGAGGGGGGGGGCGTGTCCCGCTGGAGCCTCGCGGCGGGAAGGGGCGGAGTCGCGGCAGGAAGGGGCGGAGTCGCGGCAGGGGCGGAGCTGGGCGGGGCGGCCGCTGCGGGCACCCCCCGTGCGGCAAACGGAGCTCGAGCGGCGCCCGGCGGGCTGGGAGCGGCCCCGCGGCAGCCATGGCTCGGCACGAGATATGAATAAAGAGCTTTAAAAACGTGTCCGGAGTTTCTGGTTTAAATGGCTGAACGGCAGTTTTGCGACAGTCGCGCTTAACGGCCCCTTTTACGACAGTCGCGGTTTGCCGCAATTTTACGACAGTCGCGCTTTACGGCGCCTTTAACGGCAGTCGCGCTTTACGGCACCTTCTACGACAGTCGCGCTTTACGGCAGTTTTGCGACATCCGCGCTTTACGGCACCTTTTGCGACAGTCGCGCTTTACGGCGCCTTTTACGACAGTCGCGCTTTACGGCCGCTTTTACGACAGTTGTGCTTTACGGCACCTTTTACGACAGTTTTGCTTTACGGCACCGTTTACGACAGTCGCGCTTTACGGCCCCTTTTACGGCATCCGCGCTTTACGGCGCCTTTTACGACAGTTTTGCTTTACGGCCCCTTTTACGACAGTCTCGCTTTACGGCACCTTTTACGACATCCGCACTTTACGGCACCTTTTACGACAGTCGCGCTTTACGGCACCTTTTGCGACATCCGCGCTTTACGGCACCATTTACGACATCCGCGCTTTACGGCCCCTTTTGCGACAGTTTTGCTTTACGGCACCTTTTACGACATCCGCGCTTTACGGCCCCTTTTACGACAGTCGCGCTTTACGGCCGCTTTTACGACATCCGCGCTTTACGGCCCCTTTTACGACAGTCGCGCTTTACGGCCGCTTTTACGACATCCGCGCTTTACGGCCCCTTTTACGACATCCGCGCTTTACGGCCCCTTTTGCGACAGTTGCGCTTTACGGCACCTTTTACGACAGTCGCGCTTTACGGCACCTTTTACGACAGTTTTGCTTTACGGCCCCTTTTACGACATCCGCACTTTACGGCACCTTTTGCGACATCCGCGCTTTACGGCCCCTTTTGCGACAGTCGCGCTTTACGGCCCCTTTTGCGACAGTCGCGCTTTACGGCACCGTTTACGACATCCGCGCTTTACGGCCCCGCCTTTTATGGAATTTTTCCGGTATTTTCCAGCACTTTACGGTTTTTATTTTGTTTTTTATTCATTTTTAATGAATTGAATTTTTTTCATTTTTTAAGTTTTATTTTGAATTTTTCTATTTTTAAGGCTTTTTCGTTTATTATTTTCATTTTGTTTCGTTTTTATGTAATTTTTATTTTTAATTTTACTATTTTTTTAAAGCGTTTATTTTGTGTTTTATTTCATTTTTATTTTAAATTTTTCTGTTTTTCAAGCTTTTTACATCATTTTTTAATTTTTAAAATTAATTTTAATTTTTAATTTTTCTATTTTTAAATCATTCATTATTTTTTTAAAATTTTATTTTTTATTTGTATTTTTAATTTTTCTATTTTTAAAGCATTTATTTTATTAATTTTTTAAATTTTTCTATTTTTAAAGATTTTTATTTTATTTTTTTAAATTTTGGTTTAAGTTAATTTTTATTTTTAATTTTTCGTTTTTTAAAGCTTTTTATTTTATTTTTTAAATTTTAGTTTAATTTTTATTTTTCATTTTTCTCATTTTAAAGCTTTTATTTCATTTTTAAATTTTTTAAGTTAATTTTTATTGTTCTTTTTTGTATTTTTAAAGCTTTTTATTTTATTTTTTAATTTTTAATTTAATCTTTATTTTTAATTTTTCTACTTTTAGAGCTTTTTATTTTATTTTTATTTTATTTTTATTTTTAAGTTTTCTATTTTTAAAGCTTTTTAAAAAATTTTTTAAATTTTATTTTTTATTTATTTTTAATTTTTCTATTTTTAAAGCATTTATTTTTTCATTTTATTTTTTAATTTTTTATTTTTAATTTTTCTTTTTTTAAAGCATTTTTTTATTTTTAAATTTTATTTTAAATTTAATTTTTATTTTCAATTTCTTTATTTTTAAAGCATTTAATTTTAATTTTATTTTTAATATTTCTATTTTTAAAACTTTTTATTTTTTTACTTTTTATTTGATTTTTAAAGCTTTTTATTTTAATTTTTTCATTTTATTTTTTATTTATTTTTAATTTTTCTATTTTTAAAGCTTTTTATTTTTTCATTTTATTTTTTATTTTTTATTTTTAATTTTTGTATTTTTAAAGCATTTATTTTAGTTTATAATTTTATTTTTTATTTATATGTAATTTTTCTATTTTTAAAGCATTTATTTTATTTTTTTATTTTTTATTTTAAATTTTTTTTTTAATTTTTCTATTTTCAAAGCATTTCTTTTCCTTTTTCAATTTTCTTTTCAATTTAATTTTTATTTTTCATTTTTCTATTTTTAAAGCATTTATTTTTAAAATTTTTTATTATTTTTAATTTTTCTATTTTTAAAGCTTTTTATTTTAATTTTTTAATGTTATTTTTTATTTATTTTTAATTTTTTCTATTTTTAAAGCATTTATTTTATTTTTTAATTTTTGTCCCTTTTAGTCCCATTTTGGTGCCTTTTCCCCCCATTTTTGTCCCATTTTTTCCCATTTTTGTCCCATTTTTTCCCCATTTTTCCCATTTTTGTCCCATTTTTGTCCCCTCCCCCCCTTGTGGCCACCACAATTTTTTTGCCAAAATCTTTTATTGCCGCCCCTCCCCCACCCCAAAATCTCCAAAAAACCCCAAAAAACCCCAAATAAATATCCAAGAAAAAAATTCCATGAAAAAAAAGGGGAATTTCGGGCAATCCCGGGGATTTTTGGGGGAAATTTGGGGAATTTTGGGGCTCCCCGATTATCACACGGTGATAAGGCAGCGCTGACAGCCCCGGGCGGGGCCGATTTGGGGGAATTTGAGGGGATTTTGGGCAATTTCCAAAGGAATTTTGGGAATTTTTAGGGGATTCGGAAGAGTTTTCGGCTGTACAAAATTTACAAAGGGGGGAAATTCCAAAAAATTGGGGAGAAATTCCTAAAATTGGGGAAAAATCCTAAAAAATTGAGGGGGAAGGGGGGGAAATTCCAAAAATTGGGGGGGGAAATCCCAAAAATTGGGGGGAAAATCCCAGAAATTTTGGGAGAAAATTCCCAAAAATTTGGGGCAAAAATCCCAGAAATTTTGGGAGAAAAATCCCAAAAATTGGGGGGAGGAAAAGTCTCAAAATTGGGGGAAAATCCCAGAAATTTTGGGAGAAAATTCCCAAAAATTGGGGGGGGTAAAAGTCTCAAAATTGGGGGAAAATCCCAGAAATTTTGGGAGAAAATTCCCCAAAATTGGGGGAAGAAAAGTCTCAAAATTGGGCGGAAAAAATAAAAAAAAATTGGAGGGGGGGAAGCCAAAATTAGGGGGGGAAATCCTAAAATTTGGAGGGAAAAATCCCAGAAATGTTGGGATAAAATTCCCAAAAATTGGGCAGGGAAAAGTCTCAAAATTGGGGGAAAATCCCAGAAATTTTGGGAGAAAATTCCCAAAAATTGGGGGAGGAAAAGTCTCGAAATTTGGTGGAAAAATCCCAGAAATTTTGGGTGAAAATTCCCAAAAATTAGGGGGGAAAAAGTCTCAAAATTGGGGGAAAATCCCAGAAATTTTGGGAGAAAATTCCCAAAAATTGGGCAGGGAAAAGTCTCAAAATTGGGTGGAAAAAATAAAAAAAAATTGAAGCCAAAATTAGGGGGGAAATCCTAAAATTTGGAGGGAAAAATCCCAGAAATTTTGGGAGAAAATTCCCAAAAATTGGAGGGGGGCAAAGTCTCAAAATTGGGGGAAAATCCCCAAAATTTGGGGGGGAAAAATCCTTAAAATTTGGGCTTTACCTGGAGAGAAAAATCCCCAAAATTTGGGATTTATTTGGTGGAGAAAAATACAAAAAATTGGTGAGAAAAATTCCTGAAATTTTGGGGAAAAAATCCCAAAAATTTGGGATTTACTTGGGGGGAAAATCCTAAAATTTGGGATTTAGAGGGAGGGAAAAAAATCCTAAAAATTTGAGGGAAAATCCCCAAAATTTGGGATTTACAGGAAGGGAAAAAAATCCTAAAAATTTGAGGGAAAATCCCCAAAATTTGGGATTTACAGGAAGGGAAAAAAATCCTAAAAATTTGAGGGAAAATCCCCAAAATTTGGGATTTTTCAGGTGGAGGAAAATACAAAAAATTTGTGAGAAAAATTCCTGAAATTTTGGGGTAAAATCCCTAAAATTTGGGATTTACAAGGAGGGAAAAGATCCTAAAAATTTGAGGGAAAATTCCTAAAATTTGGGTTTTACCTGTGCCAAAAATTTGGGATTTTTCTCGAGGAGAAAAATACAAAAAAATTGTGAGAAAAATCCCCAAAATTTGGGATTTAGAGGGAGGGAAAAAATCCTAAAAATTTGAGGGAAAATCCCTAAAATTTGGGATTTACTTGGGGGGAAAATCCTAAAATTTGGGATTTAGAGGGAGGGAAAAAATCCTAAAAATTTGAGGGAAAATCCCCAAAATTTGGGATTTTTCTGGAGGAAAATGTGAAAAAACGGAGGAAAAAAAATCCTAAAAAATTGGGAAAAAAAAATCCCTAAAATTTGGGATTTCAAATCGTCCCAAATTCCAGGGGGGGCGGGGACAGGTGACAATGGCAGGTGCCACCTCACCTGTCCAGGTGCCACCTCAGGTGTGTCACACCCGCTCTGTGGGCAGGGGGAGGTGACAGAGGCCACCACAGGTGCCACCAACAGGTGGAGAAAGCAACGGCGCCACCTCCTGCTCCTCGTGTCCCCAGATGCCACCAGGTGTGTCCAGGTGTCCCCAGGTGCCACCAGGTTGTGTCCAGGTGTCCCCAGGTGCCACTGACACCCTGGCACCGCTTCCTGTCCTGTCCTGGTGCTGTCCCCAGGTGTGTCCAGGTGTCCCCAGGTGTGTCCAGGTGTCCCCAGGTGCCACTGACACCCTGGCATCGCTTCCTGTCCTGTCCTGGTGCTGTCCCCAGGTGTGTCCAGGTGCCACCAGGTGTGCCCAGGTGTCATCCCAGGTGCCACCAGGTGCCACCAACACACGGAGAAATGAACGGCGCCACCTCCTGATGGGTTGCGGTGCTGTCCCCAGGTGCCACCAGGTGAGTTCTCAGGTGTCCCCAGGTGTGTCCCCAGGTGAGTTCCCAGGTGTCACCAGGTGTCCCCAGCTGTGCCCAGGTGCCACCAGGTGTGCCCAGGTGTGCCCAGGTGTGTCCCCAGGTGCCACCAGGTGAGTTCCCAGCTGTCCCCGGGTGAGTTCTCAGGTGTTCCCAGATGCCACCAGGTGTGCCCAGGTGTGTCCCCAGGTGTTCCCAGGTGCCACCAGGTGAGTCCCCAGGTGTCCCCAGGTGTGTCCCCAGGTGAGTCCCCAGGTGTGTCCCCAGGTATCACCAGGTGTCCCCAGGTGTGCCCAGGTGTCACCAGATGAGTCCCCAGCTGTCCCCAGCTGTCCCCAGGTGAGTCCCCAGGTGTCCCCAGGTATCACCAGGTGAGTCCCCAGGTGTCCCCAGGTGTCTCCAGGTGAGTCCCCAGCTGTCCCCAGGTATCACCAGGTGTCCCCAGGTGAGTCCCCAGGTGTCCCCAGGTGTGTCCCCAGGTGTGTCCCCGGGTATTCCCAGGTGTGCCCAAGTGTGCCCAGGTGTGCCCAAGTGTGCCCAGGTGTGTCCCCAGGTGTGTCCCCAGGTGTGTCCCCCAGGTGTCCCCAGGTGTGTCCCCAGGTGTTCCCAGCTGTGCCCAGGTGTCCCCAGGTGTGTCCCCAGGTGCCACCGGGTGAGTTCTCAGGTGTCCCCAGGTGCCACCGGGTGAGTTCTCAGGTGTTCCCAGATGCCACCAGGTGTGCCCAGGTGTGTCCCCAGGTATTCCGAGGTGAGTCCCCAGCTGTCCCCAGGTGTGTCCCCAGGTGAGTCCCCAGGTGAGTCCCCAGCTGTCCCCAGGTGAGTCCCCAGGTGTCCCCAGGTGTGCCACCAGGTGAGTCCCCAGGTGTCCCCCGGTGTCCCCAGGTGAGTTCCCAGCTGTCCCCAGGTGCCACCAGGTGTGCCCAGGTGTGCCCGGGTGTGTCCCCAGGTGTGTCCCCAGGTGAGTCCCCAGGTGAGTTCCCAGCTGTCCCCAGGTGAGTTCCCAGGTGTCCCCAGGTGAGTTCCCAGGTGTCCCCAGGTGCCACCAGGTGAGTTCCCAGGTGTGTCCCCAGGTGTGTCCCCAGGTGTCCCCAGGTGTCCCCAGGTGAGTCCCCAGGTGTGTCCAGGTGAGTCCCCAGGTGTCCCCAGGTGTCCCCAGGCGTCCCCAGCTGTCCCCAGGTGCCACCAGGTGAGTTCCCAGGTGAATTTCCAGGTGTGTCCCCAGGTGAGTCCCCAGGTATTCCCAGCTGTGCCCAGGTATTCCCAGCTGTGCCCAGGTATTCCCAGCTGTCCCCAGGTGTGTCCCCAGATGAGTCCCCAGGTGTGCCCAGGTGTGTCCCCAGGTGTCCCCCCAGGTGTCCCCAGGTGTCACACGAACACCTTGGCCAGGGCGTCGGCGCCGGCGCTGGCGCTGAGGGCGCGGCGGGGGTGAAAGGCCACGGCCAGCACGGCCTCGTGGTGCTTGCGGCGATGGGCGGGGAGCTCCTGCACACAGGTGTGGTCAGACAGGTGCCAGAGCCGGAGAGAGCAGTCGTGACCTGGGGACAGAGAGAGACAGGTGACACAGGTGACACAGGTGAGATCACACAGGTGACACAGGTGACACAGGTGAGGGACAGCTCCTGCACACAGGTGTGGTCAGACAGGTGCCAGAGGCGGAGAGAGCAGTCGTGACCTGGGGACAGAGAGGGGACACAGGTGACACAGGTGAGATCACACAGGTGACACAGGTGACACAGGTGAGATCACACACAGGTGACACAGGTGACACAGGTGTGATAGGACAGCTGCCACAGGCGCATGGAGCAGTCGTGACCTGGGGACACAGAGGGACAGGTGAGGGGACACAGGGGACACAGGTGACACAGGTGACACAATGGACACAGGTGAGATCACACACAGGTGAGGGACAGCTCCTGCGCACAGGTGAGGGGACAGAGGGGACACACAGGTGACACAGGTGTGGTCAGACAGGTGCCAGAGCCGCAGGGAGCAGTCGTGACCTGGGGACACAGAGAGGGGACACAGGTGACACAGGTGAGTGGACAGAGGGGACACAGGTCAGGGACAGCTCCTGCACACAGGTGTGGTCAGACAGGTGCCAAAGGCGGAGAGAGCAGTCGTGACCTGGGGACAGAGAGGGACAGGTGACACAGGTGACACAGGGGACACAGGTGACACAGGTGTGGTCAGACAGGTGCCAGAGCCGGAGAGAGCAGTCGTGACCTGGGGACAGAGAGAGAGGGGACAGGTGACACAGGTGACACAGGTGAGGGACAGCTCCTGCACACAGGTGTGGTCAGACAGGTGCCAGAGCCGCAGGGAGCAGTCGTGACCTGGGGACACAGAGAGGGGACACAGGTGACACAGGTGACACAGGTGAGGGACAGCTCCTGCACACAGGTGTGGTCAGACAGGTGCCAGAGGCGGAGGGAGCAGTCGTGACCTGGGGACACAGAGAGGGGACACAGGTGACACAGGTGACACAGGTGTGGTCAGACAGGTGCCACAGGTGGAGAGAGCAGTCGTGACCTGGGGACAGAGAGGGACAGGTGAGGTGACACAGGTGACACAGATCACACACAGGTGACACAGGTGACACAGGTGTGGTCAGACAGGTGCCACAGGCGGAGAGAGCAGTCGTGACCTGGGGACACAGAGAGGGGACACAGGTGACACAGGTGACACAGGTGAGATCACACAGGTGACACAGGTGAGATCACACAGGTGCACACAGGTGACACAGGGGACGGACAGCTCCTGCACACAGGTGTGGTCAGACAGGTGCCACAGGCGGAGAGAGCAGTTGTGACCTGGGGACAGAGAGAGAGGACACAGGTGACACAGGTGACACAGGTGAGATCACACAGGTGACACAGGTGACACAGGTGGAGAGAGCAGTCGTGACCTGGGGACAGAGAGGGGGGACAGGTGACACAGGTGAGGTGACACACATGATACAGGTGACACAGGTGACACAGGTGACACAGGTGTGGTCAGACAGCTGCCACAGGCACAGGGAGCAGTCGTGACCTGGGGACACAGAGGGGACAGAGAGGGGACACAGGGGACACAGGTGAGATCACAGGTGAGATCACACAGGTGACACAGGGGACACAGGTGAGGGACAGCTCCTGCACACAGGTGTGGTCAGACAGGTGCCACAGGCGGAGGGAGCAGTCGTGACCTGGGGACACAGAGGGGACACAGGTGACACAGGTGACACAGGTGAGATCACACACAGGGGACACAGGTGACACAGGTGACACAGGTGACACAGGTGTGGTCAGACACAGGTGAGGGACAGCTCCTGCACACAGGTGTGGTCAGACAAGTGCCAGAGCCGGAGAGAGCAGTCGTGACCTGGGGACAGAGAGGGGGGGACAGGTGAGGGGACACAGGTGACACAGATCACACACAGGTGACACAGGTGCCACAGGCGGAGAGAGCAATCGTGACCTGGGGACACAGAGAGGGGACAGGTGACACAGGTGACACAGGTGAGATCACACAGGTGACACAGGTGACACAGGTAAGGGGACAGGGGGGACACACAGGTGCCACAGGTGAGATCACACAGGTGACACAGGTGTGGTCAGACAGGTGGCACAGGCGGAGAGAGCAGTCGTGACCTGGGGACACAGAGGTGACACAGGTGACACAGGTGACAGAGGGGACACAGGTGACAGGTGCGGTCACAGAGGGGACACAGGTGACACAGGTCTGGGGACAAAGAGGGGGCAGAGGTGACACACCTGGGGACACTGGGAGAGGTGGCAATGACAAGGGTCACTCATGGTCACCCATTGGTCACTCAGTGGTCATTGGTCACCCACTGGTCACCCATTGGTCACCCATTGGTCAGTCATTGGTCACTCTGTGGTCATTGGTCACCCATTGGTCACCCGATGGTCACCCGTTGGTCACCCATTGGTCATTGGTCACCCATTGGTCACTCATGGTCACCCATTGGTCACCCATTGGTCAGTGGTCACCCATTGGTCACCCATTGGTCATTGGTCACCCATTGGTCACCCATTGGTCACTCACTGCCGGACAGCAGGAAGGCTCCGCTGGGGTCCAGGGCCAGGCAGGTGACGGCGTCCAGGTGAGCGACCATGGAGTGCACGACCTCACCTGGGGAGGGGCGGGGCCAGCGCCGTCACCACGGAGACGCCGCGTGACCCCGGTGACGTCACCACGGAGACCCCGCGTGACCCCGGTGACGTCACCATGGAGACCCCGCGTGACCCCGGTGACGTCGCCACGGAGACCCCGTGTGACCCTGGTGACGTCACCACGGAGACCCCGCGTGACCCCGGTGACGTCACCATGGAGACGCCGCGCGACCCCCGGTGACGTCACCACGGAGACGCCGCGCGACCCCCCCCCCGGTGACGTCGCCATGGAGACGCCGCGCGACCCCGGTGACCCCCAATTACCCTAATGACCCTAATTACCCCCTAATGACCCCTAATGACCCCCAATTACCCCTAATTACCCCCTACATAACCCTCTAATGACCCCTAATACCCCATAATGATCCCTAATGCCCCCTAATGACCCTAATTACCCCTAATCACCCTAATTACCCCCTAATGACCCCAATTCCCCCTAATCACCCCAATCACCCCCAATTACCCCCTAATTACCCCGTACATAACCCTCTAACGAGCCCTAATTACCCCATAATGATCCCTATTACCCCAATGACCCTAATTACCCCTAATGACCCCTAATCACCCTAATTCCCCCTAATTACCCACTAATTGTCCCCAATGACCCCTAATTACCCAGTAATGACCCCTAATTTCTGCCTAATCACCCCTAATTAACCCCTAATTATCCCCAATGACCCCTAATCACCTTAATTACCCCCTAATCACCCTAATGACCCTTAATTCCCCCCAATGACCCCTAATGCCCCCTAATGCCCCCTAATGACCCTAATGACCCTTAATTACCCCAATCACCTTAATGACCCTGTAATTACCCCTAATGACCTGAATTACTCCCTAATCACGCTAATGGCCCCATAATTACCCCCAATGCCACCTAATTACCCCAATTACCTCCTAATCACCCTAATGACCCCCTAATGACCCCCTAATGACCCTAATTACCCCTAATTACCCCCTAATTAAGGTAATTAACGGCCCTCACCTGTGCGGGTGTCCAGGTACCGGATGCTGCGGTCGTCGCTGGCCGTGATCCCCAGCGGCTGCGAGGGGTGGGCGAGCACCTGGTTCACCTGGGCACGGCCACCTGGGGACATTGGGGACATTGGGGACACCTGGGGGGACATTGGGGACACCTGGGGGGACATTGGGGACACCTGGGGGGACATTGGGGACACCTGGGACACCTGGGGACATTGGGGACACCTGGGGGGACACAGGGGGGACATTGGGGACAATGGGGACACCTGGGGACAGTGACAGTGAGCACCTGGTTCACCTGGGCACGGCCACCTGGGGACACATTGGGGACATTGGGGACATTGGGGACATTGGGGACACCTGGGGGCATTGAGGGCATTGGGGACAGTGACAGTGAGCACCTGGTTCACCTGGGCACGGCCACCTGGGGGGACAGCAGGGGACATTGGGGACATTGGGGACATTGGGGACACCTGGGACACCTGGTTCACCTGGGCACGGCCACCTGGGGGGACATTGGGGACATTGGGGACACCTGGGGACACCTGGTTCACCTGGGCACGGCCACCTGGGGGGACAGCGGGGACATTGGGGACATTGGGGACACCTGGGACACCTGGGGACAGTGACAGTGAGCACCTGGTTCACCTGGGCACGGCCACCTGGGGGGACACTGGGGACATTGGGGACATTGGGGACACCTGGGGACACCTGGGATACCTGGGCATGGACACCTGGGGGGACACAGGGGGGACATTGGGGACACCTGGGACACCTGGGCACGGCCACCTGAGGGGACACATTGGGGACATTGGGGACACCTGGGACACCTGGGGACATTGGGGACACCTGGGACACCTGGGACACCTGGGACACCTGGGCACGGCCACCTGGGGACATTGGGGACATTGGGGACATTGGGGACACCTGGGGACACCTGGTTCACCTGGGCACGGCCACCTGGGGGACACATTGGGGACATTGGGGACACCTGGGGGGACATTGGGGACACCTGGGGACAGTGACAGTGAGCACCTGGTTCACCTGGGCACGGCCACCTGGGGGGACAACGGGGACATTGGGGACACCTGGGGACATTGGGGACACCTGGGGACATTGGGGACATTGGGGACACCTGGGACACCTGGGCACGGCCACCTGGGGACAATGGGGGCATTGGGGACACCTGGGACACCTGGGGACACCTGGGGACACCTGGGGACAGTGACAGTGAGCACCTGGTTCACCTGGGCACGGCCACCTGGGGACATTGGGGACATTGGGGACATTGGGGACACCTGGGGACATTGGGGACACCTGGGGACACCTGGTTCACCTGGGCATGGACACCTGGGGGGACAGCGGGGACATTGGGGACATTGGGGACATTGGGGACACCTGGGGACACCTGGGGGCATTGGGGACACCTGGGGACACCTGGGGACATTGGGGACATTGGGGACACCTGGGACACCTGGGGACATTGGGGACATTGGGGACACCTGGGACACCTGAGGGGTGGGCGAGCACCTGGTTCACCTGGGCACGGCCACCTGGGGGACACATTGGGGACATTGGGGACATTGGGGACACCTGGTTCACCTGGGCACGGCCACCTGGGGACATTGGGGACATTGGGGACATTGGGGACATTGGGGACACCTGGGACACCTGGTTCACCTGGGCACGGCCACCTGGGGACAACGGGGACATTGGGGACATTGGGGACACCTGGGACACCTGGGGACATTGGGGGCATTGGGGACACCTGGGGGCATTGGGGACATTGGGGACAATGGGGACACCTGGGGACAGTGACAGTGAGCACCTGGTTCACCTGGGCACGGCCACCTGGGGGGACACAGGGGACATTGGGGACACCTGAGGGGACATTGGGGACATTGGGGACATTGGGGACACCTGGGGACATTGGGGACACCTGGTTCACCTGGGCACGGCCACCTGGGGGGACACTGGGGACACCTGGGCACATTGGGGGGTGGCTCAGGTGGCCCCAGGTGACTCCAGGTGATCTCAGGTGGCCCCAGGTCGCCCTTGGGGACATTGGGGACACTGGGGGGGGGGGGTTCAGGTGGCCCCAGGTGACCCTTGGGGACATTGTGGGGTTCAGGTGACCCTTGGGGACACTGGGGAGGTTCAGGTGACCCCAGGTGATCTCAGGTGGCCCCAGGTGACCCTTGGGGACACTGGGGGGGGTTCAGGTGACCCTTGGGGACATTGTGGGGGTTCAGGTGACCCTTGGGGACACTGGGGAGGTTCAGGTGGCCCTTGGGGACATTGGGGACATTGGGAGGGGTTCAGGTGATCTCAGGTGACCCTTGGGGACATTGTGGGGGTTCAGGTGACCCTTGGGGACATTGTGGGGGTTCAGATGACCCTTGGGGACATTGGGGACATTGGGGACATTGGGGGGGGGGTGACTCACCGCCGTTTGGGGACACCAGGGTGGCCTTGGTGGCCTCGAGGTCGTAGAGCACGGTGGCACCGGAGCGGAAGCCGGCCAGCAGGTGGGCGGGCTGGGAGGGGACAAAGGCCACCGAGGTGGGGACGCCGTGATCTGAAACACAGACAGGTGAGGGGACAGGTGTGTGACAGGTGTGTGACAGGTGTGTGACAGGTGTGTGACACAAATGTCACCGAGGTGGGGACGCCGTGATCTGAAACACAGGTGAGGGGACAGGTGTGTGACAGGTGTGTGACAGGTGTGTGACACAAATGTCACTGAGGTGGGGACGCCGTGATCTGAAACACAGACAGGGACAGGTGAGGGACACCTGGGGACAGGTGTGTGACACAAAGGCCACCGAGGTGGGGACGCCGTGATCTGAAACACAGACAGGTGTGACAGGTGAGGGGACAGGTGTGTGACAGGTGTGTGACACAAACGCCACCGAGGTGGGGACGCTGTGATCTGAAACCAATGGGGACAGGTGTGACAGGTGTGTGACACTGGGGGACAGGTGTGTGACACAAAGGCCACCGAGGTGGGGACACCGTGATCTGAAACACAGACAGGTGAGGGACACCTGGGGCCAGGTGTGTGACAGGTGTGACACTGGGGACAGGTGTGTGACAGGTGTGACAGGTGTGTGACACAAATGTCACCGAGGTGGGGACGCCGTGATCTGAAACACAGACAGGGACAGGTGTGACAGGTGTGTGACAGGTGTGATACAAAGGCCACCGAGGTGGGGACGCCGTGATCTGAAACACAGACAGGGACAGGTGTGACAGGTGTGTGACAGGTGTGATACAAAGGCCACCGAGGTGGGGACGCCGTGATCTGAAACCAACAGGGACAGGTGAGGGACACCTGGGGACAGGTGTGACACAAACGCCACCGAGGTGGGGACACAGTGATCTGAAACCAATGGGGACAGGTGTGACAGGTGAGGGGACAGGTGTGTGACAGGTGTGACACAAATGCCACCGAGGTGGGGACGCCGTGATCTGGAACCAATGGGGACAGGTGAGGGGACAGGTGAGGGACACCTGGGGACAGGTGTGTGACACTGGGGACAAATGTCAGCGAGGTGGGGACGCCGTGATCTGAAACACAGACAGGTGAGGGACACCTGGGGACAGGTGTGTGACAGGTGTGTGACACAAAGGCCACTGAGGTGGGGACGCCGTGATCTGGAACCAATGGGGACAGGTGAGGGGACAGGTGAGGGGACAGGTGTGTGACAGGTGTGACACAAATGTCACCAAGGTGGGGACGCCGTGATCTGAAATGGGGACAGGTGTGTGACACCTGCACAGGTGTGTCCCCAACATCCCCAGGTGTGTGTGTGTGTGTGTCCCCCCGTAATTGTCCCAATGTCCCCAGTGTCCCCAGGTGTGTCCCCAGGTATGTCCCCAGGTGTGTCCCGTGCTCACCTGGCTGCCCTCCCAGCACGCTCAGGCAGGCGCCCGCGCTGTCCCCGTTGCTGTCCCCAGGTGTGTCCCCAATGTCCCCAGGTGTGTCCCCAATGTCCCTAGGTCACTCAGGTGTGTCCCCAATGTCCCCAGTGTCCCCAGGTGCTCACCTGGCTGCCCTCCCAGCACACTCAGGCAGGTGCCCGCGCTGTCCCCGCCGCTGTCCCCGTTGGTGTCCCCAATGTCCCCAGGTGTGTCCCCAGGTGTGTCCCCAATGTCCCCAGGTGTGTCCCCAATGTCCCCAGGTGCTCACCTGGCTGCCCTCCCAGCACACTCAGGCAGGCGCCCGCGCTGTCCCCGTTGCTGTCCCCGTTGGTGTCCCCAATGTCCCCAATGTCCCCAGGTGTGTCCCCAATGTCCCCAATGTCCCCATGCTCACCTGGGTGCCCTCCCAGCACGCTCAGGCAGGCTCCCGCGCTGTCCCCAGCGCTGTCCCCAGTGTCCCCAATGTCCCCAGGTGTGTCCCCAATGTCCCCAATATCCCCAATGCCCCAAGGTCACTCAGGTGTGTCCCCAGGTGTGTCCCCAATGTTCCCAAGTCACTCAGGTGTGTCCCCAATGTCCCCAGGTGTGTCCCATGCTCACCTGGGTGCCCTCCCATCACGCTCAGGCAGGCGCCCGCGCTGTCCCCAGGTGTGTCCCCAGGTGTGTCCCCGTTGGTGTCCCCGCGCGGGTCCCACAGGCGCACGGTGCCATCGGCCGAGCACGAGGCCAGGCGGCGCCCGGTGACGTCGAAGGCCAGGGCCCAGACGGCGTCAGAGTGGCCCTCGAGGACCCCCCGGAGCACGCGCGGGTCTGGGGACACACAGGGGACATCAGTGGGGACAATGGGGACATTGGGGACAATGGGGGATTGGGGGGATTGTGGGGGATTGGGGACATTGGGGACAATGGGGACATTTGGGATGCTGGGGACATCAGTGGGGACAGCCAGGGGACATTGGGGACATTGGGGAGATTGGGGGGATTGGGGACAATGGGGACACTGGGGGGGATTGGGGACATTGGGGACATCAGTGGGGACATCAGTGGGGACATTGGGGACAAGGGGGGATTGGGGGCATTGGAGGACAATGGGGAGATTGAGGGGACTGGGGACATTGGGGGCAATGTGGGGGATTGGGGACATTTAGGGGACATTTAGGGGACATTTAGGGGACATTGGGGACAATGGGGACATTGAGGGGATTGGGGACATTGGGGGACATTTAGGGGACATTGAAGGGGATTGGGGACATTGGGGACATTGGGGGATTGGGGGCAGCATTGTCCCCATGTCCCCAGGTGTCAGAGTGGCCCTCGAGGACCCCCCGGAGCACGCGCGGGTCTGGGGATGGACAGGGGACATCAGTGGGGACACACAGGGGACATTGGGGACATCGCTGGGGACATTGGGGACATCAGTGGGGACATTGGGGACAATGGGGGGATTGGGCGTATTGGGGACATTGCGGGGATTGGGGACATTGGGGACATTTGGGATGCTGGGGACATTGGGGGCATTGTGGGGGACTGGGGACATTGGGGGGACAATGGGGACACTGGGGACATCAGTGGGGACATCGGGGGATTGGGGGCATTCGGGACAATGGGGACAATGGGACATTAGGGGGATTGGGGACATCAGTGGGGACATTGGGGGGCCATTGGGGGAGACTGGGGGGGTTGGGGACATTGGGGACATTGGGGACAGCATTGTCCCCATGTCCCCAGGTGTCAGAGTGGCCCTCGAGGACCCCCCGGAGCACGCGCGGGTCTGGGGACACACAGGGGACATCAGTGGGGACACACAGGGGACATTGGGGACATTGGGGACAATGGGGGGGATTGGGGACATTTGGGGGGATTGGGGACATTTGGGATGCTGGGGACATTGGGGACATTGAGGGATTGGGGACATCAGTGGGGACAGCCAGGGGACATTGGGGAGATTGGGGGGATTGGGGACAATGGGGACACTGGGGGGGATTGGGGACATTGGGGACATTGAGGGGACATTGGGGACAATGGGGAGATTGGAGACACCAGTGAGGACATTGGGGGGACATTGGGGGACATCACTGGGGACATTAGGGGCATTGTGGGGGATTGGGGACAATGGGAGGGATTGGGGACAATGGAGACAGTGGGGGACATTGGGGACATCAGTGGGGACATTAGGGGGGATTGGGGACATTGGGGACACTGGGGGGCATTGGGGACACTGGGGACAATGGGGACAGCATTGTCCCCATGTCCCCAGGTGTCAGAGTGGACCTCGAGGACCCCCCGGAGCACGCGCGGGTCTGGGGACACACAGGGGACACACAGGGGACATCAGTGGGGACACACAGGGGACATTGGGGACAATGGGGGGATTGGGGACAATGGGGGGATTGGGCGGGTTGGGGACATTGCGGGGATTGGGGACATTGGGGACATTTGGGATGCTGGGGACATTGGGGGCATTGTGGGGGACTGGGGACATCAGTGGGGACATTGGGGACATTAGGGGAGACTGGGGGGATTGGGGGCATTGGGGGGACATTGGGGACATCAGTGGGGGGATTGGGGACAATGGGAACATTTGGGATGCTGGGGACATTGGGGGGACTGGGGACACTGGGAGGATTGGGACAATGGGGACATTGGGGGGATTCGGGACATTGGGGGGGACTGGGGGGGACTGGGGACATTGGGGGGTGAATGGGGACATTGGGGACAATGGGGACATTTGGGGACATTTGGGACGCTGGGGAGATTTGGGGACATTGGGGACAATGGGGACATTGGGGACAATGGGGACATCACTGGAGACATTGGGGACATTTGGGAATTGGGGACATTTGGGGACATGGGGGTGGGGTAGCATTGTCCTCATGTCCCCAGGTGCCACCCCAGCCCTGCTGTCCCCGGGTGCCACCACACCCCAATGTCCCCAATGTCCCCAAGTGCCACCCACACCCCAGGTGTCCCCGCTGTCCCCAGGTGTCCCCAATGGTGTCCCCGCTGTCCCCAGGTGCCACCCACACCCCAATGCCCCCAATGTCCCCGAGTGCCACCACACCCCAATGTCCCCAATGCCCCCAATGTTCCCAAGTGCCACCCACACCCCAGGTGTCCCCACTGTCCCCAATGTCCCCAGGTGCCACCGCACCCCAACGCCCCCAATGTCCCTGAGTGCCACCACACCCCAATGCCCCCAATGTCCCCGCTGTCCCCGAGTGCCACCCACACCCCAGGTGTCCCCAATGTCCCCAAGTGTCCCCAATGGTGTCCCCGATGTCCCCGCTGTCCCCAGGTGCCACCCACACCCCAATGCCCCCAATGTCCCCAATGTCCCCAATGTCCCCGAGTGCCACCACACCCCAATGTCCCCAATGTCCCCAAGTGTCCCCAATGGTGTCCCCAGGTGCCACCCACCGTAGCCATCGTAGGGGTCGCTGTCCAGCCCCGGGAGGCGCCAGCAGCGAATCCGAGCGTCCACCCCGGCGCTGCAGCACAGCCCGGTGGCACCGATGTCACCCGTGTCACCTGTGTCACCCGTGTCACCTGCCGCCACCGCCACCGCCAGCACGGGGCCCCTGGAATGGGGACAGAAATGGCAACGGTGGCACCGATGTCACCCGTGTCACCTGTGTCACCAATGTCACCCGCTGCCACCGCCACCACCAGCACGGGGCCCCTGAGTGACAGAAATGGCAACACTGTCACCTGTGTCACCTGTGTCACCCGTGTCACCTGTGTCACCTGCCGCCACCGCCAGCACGGGGCCCCTGAGTGACAGAAACCACACCTGTGTCACCAGTGTCACCTGTGTCACCCGTGTCACCCATGTCACCTGCCGCCACCGCCAGCACGGGGCCCCTGAGTGACAGAAATGGCAACACTGTCACCAGTGTCACCAGTGTCACCAGTGTCACCAGTGTCACCTGCTGCCACTGCCACCGCCAGCACGGGGCCCCTGAGTGACAGAAATGGGAATGGTGGCACCAATGTCACCAATGTCACCAGTGTCACCTGTGCCACCACCAGCACTGGGCCTCTGGATGGGGACAAAGGGACAGAAATGGCAACGGTGGCACCAATGTCACCAATGTCACCAATGTGACCAATGTCACCTGTGTCACCTGCTGCCACTGCCACTGCCAGCATGGGGCCCCTGAGTGACAGAAATGGCAACGGTGGCACCAATGTCACCAATGTCACCTGTGCCATTGCCACTGCCAGCATGGGGCCCCTGGAATGGGACAAAGGGACAGAAGTGTCACCAATGTCACCACCAGCACAGGGCCCATGGATGGGGACAAAGGGACAGAAATGGCAATGGTGGCACTGATGTCACCTGTGTCACCTGCTGCCACCACCAGCACTGGGCCTCTGGATGGGGACAAAGGGACAGAAGTGACACCAGTGTCACCAATGTCACCTGTGTCACTGCCAGCACGGGGCCCCTGGGTGGGGACAAAGGGACAGAAATCCCAATACAAGCACAGGAAGGTGACAATGAGGTGACACTGAAGGTGACACTGAAGGTGACAATGAGGTAACAAAGAGGTGACAATGAAGGTGACACTGAGGTGACACAGAGGTGACAATGAAGGTGACACTGAGGTGACACAGAGGTGACAAAGTGACAAAACCACAGGAATAAAGCCACAGTGACTGAGGTGACATTGAGGGTGACAGTGAGGTGACACTGAGGTGACAAAGAGGTGACAATGAAGGTGACACTGAGATGACACAGAGGTGACAAAGTGACAAAACACAGGAATAAAGCCACAACCACAAAGGTGACAATGAGGGTGACAACGAGGGGGACACTGAGGTGACACCGAGATAACGAAGATGTGACACTGAGGGGACACTGGGGTTACAATGAGGTGACACAGAGGGGACAACGAGGGGACATCAAGGTGACACCGAGCTGGCACAGAGGTGACACCGAGGTGACACCGAGGTGACAATGAGGTGACAATGAGGTGACAAAATGGCAAACCACAGCAATAAAGCCCCAACCACTGATGTGACAACGAAGGTGACACCGAGGTGACACCGACATGACACCGAAGGTGACAAAGTGACAAAGTGACAAAGTGACCGAACCTGTGCCCGCGGAAGGCGTACACGGGCTCCACGTCCAGCGCCGCGCTCCTGAGGGGACAACGGTGACAAACGGGGACAAACGGTGACGGCCACGCCCCCACCGCCACTGCCACCCCCATTGTCACCCCCATTGTCACCCATTTGTCGCCCCCTTGCCACCCATTTGTCACCTGTTTGTCGCCCCCATTATCACCCGTTTGTCACCCATCTGTCACCCATCTGTCACCCGTTTGTCACCCCCATTATCACCCATTTGTCACCCCCACTATCACCCATGTGTCACCCCCATTGTCACCCCCTTGTCACCCGTCTGTCACCCATTTCTCACCCATTTGTCACCCATGTGACCCCCATTTGTCACCCCCATTGTCACCCATGTGTCACCCATTTGTCACCCTCATTTGCCACCCGTTTGTCACCCGTCACCCCATTGTCACCCCCATTGTCACCCATCTGTCACCCATTTGTCACCCCCTTGCCACCCATTTGTCACCCGTTTGTCACCCCCATTATCACCCATTTGTCACCCCCATTATCACCCCTTTGTCACCCCCACTGTCACCCATCTGTCACCTGTCTGTCACCCCCATTGTCACCCATTTGTCACCCATTTGTCACCCCCATTATCACCCGTTTGTCACCCATCTGTCACCCATCTGTCCCCCATTTGTCACCCATTTGTCACCCGTTTGTCACCCCCATTATCACCCATCTGTCACCCCTTTGTCACCCATCTGTCACCCGTCTGTCACCCATCTGTCACCCCCCTTATCACCCATTTGTCACCCATGTGTCACCCCCATTGTCACCCGTCTGTCACCCATTTGTCACCCCCATTGTCACCCATTTCTCACCCATCTGTCACCCGTCTGTCACCCATTTCTCACCCCCTTGTCACCCCCTTGTCACCCATCTGTCACCCGTTTGTCACCCCCCATTATCACCCGTCTGTCATCCATCTGTCACCCGTCTGTCGCCCATTTCTCACCCGTTTGTCACCCATCTGTCACCCCCATTATCACCCATCTGTCACCCCTTTGTCACCCATCTGTCACCCCCTTGTCACCCCCATTGTCACCCGTTTGTCACCCACTTCTTGGGGCCCAGCGGCTTCTGCAGGTTCCAGAGCTTGAGGGTGGCGTCCTCGGAGGCCGTCACCAGCGCCGGGTGACCGGGGACAAAGGCCAGCGCCCGCACGGCGTCGTAGTGGCTGCGCAGCGTCAGCCGCGGGCTCCAGCTGCGCCGCGGGGACAGCGACGGTGCCTGGGGACACAAGGGTGGCACTTGGGGACACGTGGGGACACTGGGGACATGGGGGAACCAGGGCCATGGTGGCATTTGGGGACTTGGTGGCATTTGGGGACTTGGGGGAATCAGGGCCATGGTGGCATTTGGGGACCCGGTGGCACTTGGGGACACTGAGGACAGCTCCAGCTGCGCCGCGGGGACAGCGCCGGCACCTGGGGACACGCGGGGACACTTGGGGACATGGGGTGGCACCCGGGGACATGTGGGGACACTTGGGGACATTGGGGACATGGGGGAACCAGGGACTTGGTGGTATTTGGGGACAATGAGGACAGGCGCCTCAGGGACAGCGCTGGCACCTGGGACATGCGGGGACACTTGGGGACACGGGGTGGCACTTGGGGACACGCAGGGACATTTTGGGGACACTGGGTTATGGGAGGAACCAGGGCCTTGGTGGCATTTGGGGACAATGACAGCTCCAGCTGTGCCTTGGGGACAGCGCTGGCACCTGGGGACACAAGGGTGGCACTTGGGGACATGGGGTGACACTTGGGGACACGCTGGGACACAGCAGAATCGGGGTTTGGTGGCATTTGGGGACCCAGTGGCACTTGGGGACACTGGGGACATGGGGGAACCAGGGCCATGGTGACATTTGGGGACTTGGTGGCACTTGGGGACACTGAGGACAGGCACCTCAGGGACAGCGCTGGCACCTGGGGACATGCAGGGACACTTTGGGGACACTGGGTTATGGAAGGAATCAGGGCCTTGGTGGCACTTGGGGGAATCAGGGCCATGGTGGCATTTGGGAACATTCTGGGGACACTGAGGACAGCGCCGGCACCTGGGGACACGCGGGGACACTTGGGGACACGATGGGGACATGCGGGGGACACAGCAGAATCGGGGTGTGGTGGCATTTGGGGACCCGGTGGCACTTGGGGACACTGAGGACAGCTCCAGCTGCGCCGTGGGGACACTTGGGGACACTTTGGGGACACTGGGACTTGGGGATATTGGGGTATGGTGGCACTTGGGGACTTGGGGGAACCAGGGCCTTGGTGGCATTTGGGGACTTGGTGGCACTCGGGGACACGCGGGTGGCACTTGGGGACATTGGGGACATGGGGGAATCAGGGCCAGGGTGGCATTTGGGGACACTGAGGACAGCTCCAGCTACGCCTTGGGGACATGCGGGGACACTGGGGACACTGGGGACACTTTGGGGACACTTTGGGGACAGGTGGCATTGGGGACACTGGGGACACTGGGGACATTCAGGACAGGCAGGGGTGGTGGCACTGGGGACACTGGGGACACTGGGGACACTGGGGACACTGGGGACACTTTGGGGACACTTTGGGGACAGGTGTCACTCACGTCACCGCCGTCGTTGTCGTTGGTCACCGTCAGCTCCGCCAGGTCCCCGAGGCCGTCCAGGGCCAGCGCCTCGGCCTTGGGGACACCTGGGGACAATGGGGACAATGGGGTGGCCTTGGGGACACCGGGGTGGCCCTGGGGACAATGGGGACAATGGGGACACACAGGGACCCTGGGGACACCTGGGGACAATGGGGACACCGGGGTGGCCTTGAGGACCCTGGGGACAATGGGGACAATGGGGACAATGGGGACACCTGGGGACAATGGGGACACACAGGGACCCTGGGGACAATGGAGACAATGGGGACAGTGACATCGGGGTGGCCTTGGGGACACCTGGGGACAATGGGGACACCGGGGTGGCCTTGGGGACAATGGGGACACCCAGGGACCCTGGGGACAATGACACCAGGGTGGCCTTGGGGACATTGGGGACAATGGGGACAGTGACATCAGGGTGGCTTTGGGGACAATGGGGACAATGGGGTGGCCTTGGGGACACACAGGGACCCCCCAGGTGACACAGGTGACACACACAGGTGACACAGAGGTGACACACACAGGTGACACAGAGGTGACACACAGATGACACAGGTCACACCCACAGGTGACACAGAGAGGTGACACAGGTGACACACAGGTGACACAGGTGACAGACGCGTCCTCACCTTCCGGTGGCCGCGGTGGCCGCGGTGGCCCCAGGTCCCCGTCCCGCAGGTGGCACCGGTGGCTCTCTGTGACAATGGGGGTCAGGACATAGTGTCCCCAAAGTGTCCCCAAAGTGTCCCCAGCTGTCCCTGACCTCACCTCTGATGTCCCCAAAGTGTCCCCAAGGTGTCCCTGAGCTCACCTCTGAAGTCCCCAGGTGTCCCCAAGGTGTCCCCAGGTGTCCCCAAGGTGTCCCCAGGTGTCCCTGACCTCACCTCTGATGTCCCCAGGTGTCCCCAAGGTGTCCCCAAGGTCTCCCCAGGTGTCCCCAAGGTGTCCCCAGGCTCACCTCTGATGTCCCCAAGGTGTCCCCAGGTGTCCCCAAGGTGTCCCCAGGTGTCCCCAGGTGCCCCCAGGTGTCCCCAAGGTGTCCCCAGGTGTCCCCAAGGTGTCCCCAAGGTGTCCCCAAGCTCATCCCAGGTGTCCCCAAGGTGTCCCCGGGCTCACCTCTGATGTCCCCAGGTGTCCCCAAGGTGTCCCCAGGTGTCCCTGACCTCACCTCTGATGTCCCCAGGTGTCCCCAAGGTGTCCCCAAGGTGTCCCCAAGCTCATCCCAGGTGTCCCCAAGGTGTCCCCAAGCTCATCCCAGGTGTCCCCAAGGTGTCCCCAGGTGTCCCTGAGCTCACCTCTGATGTCCCCAGGTGTCCCCAGGTGTCCCCAAGGTGTCCCTGACCTCACCTCTGATGTCCCCAGGTGTCCCCAAGTGTCCCAAGGTGTCCCCAAGCTCATCCCAGGTGTCCCCAAGGTGTCCCCAGGTGTCCCTGAGCTCACCTCTGATGTCCCCAAGGTGTCCCCAGGTGTCCCCAAGGTGTCTCTGACCTCACCTCTGATGTCCCCAGGTGTCCCCAAGGTGTCCCCAGGTGTCCCTGGGCTCACCTCTGATGTCCCCAGGTGTCCCCAAGCTCACCTCTGATGTCCCCAGGTGTCCCCAAGGTGTCCCCAGGTGTCCCTGACCTCACCTCTGATGTCCCCAGGTGTCCCCAAGGTGTCCCCAGGTGTCCCCAGGAAGTCGAACTCGCCCAGGGCGTCCTCGGAATCTTCCTCATCTTCATCGTCCTCCTCCTCCTCCTCGGGGACCTTGGGGACGCTCTGGGGACAAAAGGGACACGAGGGTCAGGGCGGGGACAAAGAGGGACAAAAAAGGGACAAAAAATGGAGAAAAAAGGGACAAAAATCCTCCAAAAATTCCCTTAAAATCCCCCCCCAAATCCCCCCCAAAATTCTCCAAAAATTCCCTTAAAATCCCCCCCAAATCCCCCCAAAAATTCTCCAAAATTCCCTTAAAATCTCCCAAAATCCCCTCTAAAAGCCTTCCAAAAATTCCCCTAAAAATCCTCTGAAATCCCCAAAAATTCACAAAAAATTCCCCAAAAATTCCCTTAAAATCCCCCCAAATCCCCTCTAAAATTTCCTAAAAATTTCCACGAAAATTTCCCAAAAATTTCCACGAAAATTTCCTCTAAAAATCCTGAAATTCCTGAAAAATCCTCCCCAAATCCCCTAAAATTCCCAAAATGCCCCAAAAATTCCATTTAAAATCCCCCCAAAAATCCTGGAAAAATCCCTGAAAAATCCTCCCAAATCCCCCAAAATCCCCGAAAAATTCCCCAAAAATCTTCCAAAAATTCCCCAAAACTCCTCTAAAAATCCCCAAAAATTCACAAAAAATCCCCTAAAAATTCCCTTAAAATCCCCCCAAATTCCCCAAAAATTCTCTCTAAAATTTCCTCTAAAAATCCCCAAAAAATCCTCCCCAAATACCCCAAAATCCCCCAAAAATTCTCCAAAATTCCCTTTAAAATCCCCCCCAAATCCTCTGAAATTTCCCAAAAATCCTCCCAAATCCCCCAAAAATTCTCCAAAATTCCCTTAAAATCCCCCCAAAATCCTCTAAAATTTCCTAAAAATTTCCTCCGAAAATCTTCTAAAATTCCCTAAAAATCCCCTAAAAATTCCCAAAAAATCCTCCCAAATTCCCCAAAAATTCTCTAAAATTCCCCTCTAAAATTTCCTCTAAAAATCCTCCCAAAATCCCCTGAAAATCCCCTAAAAAATCCTCCCAAATACCCCAAAATCCCCTAAAAATCTCCTAAAAATTCCCCAAAAATCCTCTAAAAATTCCCCAAAATTCCCTTAAAATCCCCCCAAAATCCCCTAAAAATCTCCTAAAAATTCCTCAAAAATCCCCCAAAATTCCCTTAAAATCCCCCAAAAAATCCCCTAAAAATCCTCCCAAATACCCCAAAATCCCCTGAAAATCCCCTAAAAATTCCCAAAAAATCCTCCCAAAACCCCCAAAAATGCTCCAAATTTCCCCCAAAAATTCACAAAAAATTTCTTAAAAATCCCCCAAAAATCCTCCAAAAATTCCCTTAAAATCCCCCCCAAATCCTCTAAAATTTCCTCTAAAAATCTTCCAAAAAGTCCCCTAAAAATCCTCCCAAAATCCCCAAAAAATCCTCCTCAAATCCCTCAAAATCCCCTAAAAAAACCTCCCCAAATCTCCCAAAATCCCCCAAAAATTCTCCAAAATTCCCTTAAAATCCCCCCCAAATCCTCTGAAATTCCCCAAAAATCCTCCCCAAACCCTCCCAAAATCCCCCCAGAATCCTCTAAAATTTCCTAAAAATCCTCGAAAAATCTTTCAAAAAATCCTCCCCAAATACCCCAAAATCCCCTGAAATTCCCCAAAAATCCTCCCAAAATCCCCTGAAAAATCCCCAAAAATTCACAAAAAATTCCCTTAAAATCCCCCCAAATTCCCCAAAAATTCTTTAAAATTCCCTAAAAATTTCCTCTAAAAATCCTCCCAAAATCCTCTAAAATTCCCTAAAAATCCCCTAAAAAATCCCCTAAAAATCCTCCCAAAATCCCCCAAAAATCTCCTCAAAATTCCCCAAAAATCCTCCAAATACCCCAAAATCCCCTGAAAATCCCCTAAAAATTCCCAAAAAATCCTCCCAAAACCCCCAAAAATGCTCCAAATTTCCCCCAAAAATTCACAAAAAATTTCTTAAAAATCCCCCAAAAATTCCCTTAAAATCCCCCCCAAATCCTCTAAAATTTTCTCTAAAAATCTTCCAAAAAGTCCCCTAAAAATCCTCCCAAAATCCCCAAAAAATCCTCCTCAAATCCCTCAAAATCCCCTAAAAAATCCTCCCCAAATCTCCCAAAATCTCCTAAAAATTCCCCAAAATTCCCTTAAAATCCCCCCCAAAACCTCTGAAATTCCCCAAAAATCCTCCCCAAATCCCCCAAAAATCCCCTAAAAATTCCCAATAAACCCCCCAAAATCCCCTAAAAATTCCCAATAAACCCTCCCAAAATCCCCCAAAATGCCCCAAAATTCCCAAAATTCCCGAAATCCCCGGATTTGGGACCTTTCCCCTCCTGCGGGCGGGGGTGGGGGAGGGGCTCTCGGGCTCCTCCTCTTCATCGCTGTCATCCTCGGGGGGGGAGGGGCTGAGCCCGGCCTGCGGCTCCTTCCCGGCGTTCCTGGAGGGGGAAATGGGGGAAAAATCCCAAAAAAAGGGGGAAAAGAAAGGAAAAGAAAAGGGAAAAAGTTTAGGCAAAAAAAAATCCCCAAAAAATCCCAAAAAATTAAAAAAAATCCCCCAAAAAATCCCCAAAAAATTCCAAAAAATTGCAAAAAATTCCACCAAAAATCCCAAAAAAAGGGGGAAAAGAAAGGAAAAGAAAAGGGAAAAAATTAGGCCAAAAAAATCCCCAAAAAAATCCCCAAAAAAAAAAAAATCCCAAAAAATGCCCAAAAAATTCCAAAAAACCCCAAAAAATTGCAAAAAAATTCCACCAAAAATCCCAAAAAAAGGGGGAAAAGAAAGGAAAAGGAAAGGGAAAAATTTAGGCCCAAAAAAATCCCCAAAAAATTCCCAAAAAATAGAAAAAAATCCCAAAAAAATCCCCAAAAAATCGCAAAAAATCCCCAAAAAAATCCCCCAAAAAATCCCAAAAAATAGAAAAAAAATCGCCCAAAAAAATCCCAATAAATCCCCCCAAAAAATCCCAAAAAAAGGAAAAAAAGAAAGGAAAAGAAAAGGGAAAAAGTTTAGGCAAAAAAAATCCCCCCAAAAAATCCCAAAAAATTAAAAAAAAATCGCCCAAAATCCCAAAAAAATCGCCCAAAAAATTCCCAAAAATCCCAAAAAAGGGAAAAAAAGAAAGGAAAAGAAAAGGGAAAAAATTAGGCCAAAAAAAATCCCAAAAAAATTCCAAAAAATTAAAAAAAATCGCCCAAAAAATGCCCAAAAAATCCAAAAAGATCCCCAAAAAATCCCAAAAAATAATAAAAAAAAATCGCCCAAAAAAATCCCCGAAAATCCAAAAAAAATCCCCAAAAAATCCCCAAAATAGGGGAAAAATAAAGGAAAAGAAGAGTGAAAAATTCAGCCCCAAAAAAATCCCAAAAATCCCCAAAAAATTGCAAAAAAATTCCACCAAAAATCCCCCAAAAATCCCAAAAAAGGGAAAAAAAGGAAAATAAAAGTGAAAAACTCAGCCCAAAAAAATCCCCAAAAAATCCCCCCAAGAAAATCCCCAAAAAAAAACCAAAACCAAAATCCCCCTAAAAATCCCCCCCAAAAAATCCCCCCAAAAAATCCCCCAAAAAAATCCCAAAAAATCCCCCCAAAATCTCCCTAAAAATCCCAAAAAAATCCCCCAAAAATCCCCCCAAAATCCCCAAAAAATCCCCCCAAAATCTCCCTAAAAATCCCAAAAAATCTCCAAAAAAATCCCCAAAAATCTCCAAAAAAATCCTCCAGAAATCCCGAAAAAACCCCGAAAAAATCCCCAAAAAGGGAAAAAAAAAAAAAAGTGAAAAACCCAGCCCAAAAAATCCCCCCAAAAAATCCCCCCAAAAAATCCCAAAAATCCCCCCCAAAAAAATCCCACCCCCAAAAAAAATCCCCCCAAAATCCCCCAAAAAATCCCCCCAAAAATCCCAAAAAAATCCAAAAGAATCCCCAAAAATCCCTAAAAAATCCCCAAAAAATCTCCCCAAACCCCCCCAAAATTCCCTAAAAATTCCCTAAAAATCCCCCAAAAAATTCCATCAAAATCTCCCCCAACCCCCCCAAAATTCCCTCAAAATCCCCCCAAAATTCCCTCAAAACCCCCCCAAAATCCCCAAATTTCCCCAAAAATTCCCTCAAAATCCCCCAAAATTCCTTCAAAAACCCCCAAAATTCCCTCAAACCCCCCCAAACCACCCCCAAACCCCCCCATAAATCCCCAAATTTCCCAAAAATTCCCTAAAAATTCCCTAAAAATCCCATGAAAATCTCCCCCAAACCCTCCAAAATTCCCTCAAAATCCCCCCCAAAATTCCCTCAAAATCCCCCAAAATCCCATCAAAATCTCCCAAAATTCCCTCAAAACCCCCCCAAAAATTCCCCAAAATTCCCTAAAAATTCCCTCAAAATCCCATCAAAATCTCCCCTAAACCCCCGCAAAATTCCCTAAAAACCCCAATTCCCCAAAAATTCCCCAAAAATTCCCTCAAAACCCCCCCAAATTTCCCAAATTTCCCCAAAATCCCCGGAATTGGCCCCAAACCTCTGGATCTGCTCCTGGATCCTTCGCAGCAGCAGCGACTCCGAGCCCGGGGGAGGGGAGGGGGGGGTCCCGGGGCTGGGGGGGGGCTCCAGGAATTCCCGAAATTCCCGAAATTCCCGAAATTCCGGAGGAAATTCCCGTGGAAAGTTCTGGAATGGGGGGGGGGCTCCGGCCCAGCAGCGCCCGAAGCCTCCGGGCCCTCATGTCCAGGACGGTGTCGCTGTAGCCAACCTCGTCCAGGTACCTGATTTGGGGGAAAAATACGGAAAAATGGGAATTTTAGGGGTGGAAAATGATGGGAAAAGGTCCTTGAGGGGAAAATGGGAGAAATTCCAACAAAAATGGGAAAAATTCCCGAAAAATTCCGGTGAAAATGTGAAAAATTCCCCCAAAATTCTGGTGAAAATACCACAAAAATCCCACAAAAATCCTGAGAAAATTCCCACAAAAATTCCGGTGAAAATACCACAAAAATCCCAGAAAAATCCCACAAAATCCTGAGAAAATTCCCACAAAAATTCCAGAAAAATCTCCACAAAAATACTGGAAAAAATCCCAGCAAAAATCTCCGCAAAAATCCTGAGAAAATCCAGGAAAAATCCTTGAAAAAGTCCCCACAAAAATCCTGAGAAAATCCCAGGAAAAATCCCCACAAAAATCTTGGGAAAATCCCAGAAAAAATTCTGGAAAAATTCCCACAAAAATACTGGAAAAAATCTCCACAGAAATCCTGAAAAAATCCCCTCAAAAATCCTGAAAAATCCCCTCAAAATCCTTGAAAAAGTCCCCACGAAAATCCTGAGAAAATTCTGGAAAAATTCCCCACAAAAATCGAGGAAAAATCCCCACAAAAATTTGGGAAAATCCCCACAAAAATTCTGGAAAAATCCCAGAAAAATCCCAACAAAAATCTCCACAAAAATCCCGAGAAAAATCCCACAAAAAACCTTGAAAAATCCCAGAAAAAATCCACACAAAAATCCTGAAAAAATCCCAGAAAAAATCCTGAGAAAATTCTGGAAAAATTCCCCACAAAAATCGAGGAAAAATCCCCACAGAAATTTTGGGAAAATCCCCACAAAAATTCTGGAAAAATCCCAGAAAAAAACCACACAAAAATCCTGGAAAAATCCCCACAGAAATTTGGGAAAAATCCCCACAAAAATCCTGGAAAAATCCCAGAAATTCCCGTGGAAAGTTCTGGAATTGGGCCCTCATGTCCAGGACGGTGTCGCTGTAGCCAACCTCGTCCAGGTACCTGATTTGGGGGAAAATCCAAGAAAAAATGGGAATTTTGGGGGTGGAAAATGATGGGAAAAGGCCCTTGAGGGGAAAATCCTAAAAGTTCCCACAAAAATGGGAAAAATTCCTGAAAAATTCGGTGAAAATCCCACAAAAATCCTGGAAAATTCTCACGAAAATTCCACAAAAATCTCCACAAAAACCTGGAAAAATTCCCTCAAAATCCTGTGAAAACTCCACAAAAATTCCAGAAAAATCTCCACAAAAATACTGGAAAAAATCCCAGAAAAATCCCAGCAAAAATCTCCGCAAAAATCCTGAGAAAAATCCCAGAAAAATCCTTGCAAAAATCCCCACGAAAATCCTGAGAAAAATCCCACAAAAATCCTTGCAAAAATCCCCACAAAAATCCAGCAAAAATTCCACAAAAATCCAGGAAAAATCCCAGAAAAAATCCACACAAAAGTCTTGGGGAAATCCCCACAAAAATTCGGGGAAAATCCTAGAAAAAATCCACAGAAAAATCCAGGAAAAATTCCCTCAAAAATCCTGAAAAAATCCCCACAAAAATCCTGAAAAAATCCCAGAAAAAATCCTGAGAAAATTCTGGAAAAATTCCCCACAAAAATCGAGGAAAAATCCCCACAGAAATTTTGGGAAAATCCCCACAAAAATTCTCAAAAAATCCCCACAAAAATCCTGGAAAAATCCCAGAAATTCCCGTGGAAAGTTCTGGAATTGGGCCCTCATGTCCAGGACGGTGTCGCTGTAGCCAACCTCGTCCAGGTACCTGATTTGGGGGAAAATCCAAGAAAAAATGGGAATTTTGGGGTGGGAAATGATGGGAGAAGGTCTTGAAGGGGAAAATGGGAAAAATTCCCACAAAAATGGGAAAAATTCCCGAAAAATTTGGTGAAAATCCCACAAAAATCCCACAAAATTCTGGTGAAAATCCCACAAAAATCCCACAAAAATCCCACAAAAATCTTGGGGAAATCCCCACAAAAAAACCTGCAAAAATTCCCACAAAAATTCTGGAAAAATCCCACAAAAATTCTGGAAAAATCCCACCAAAAAAGCCCCAAAATCCCATCCAAAATCCCACAAAAACGGCCCCAAATCCTTCAAAAATTCGGTAAAAATTGCACAAAAATCCAGGAAAAATCCCAGAAAAAATCCCCCAAAAATCCAGGAAAAATCCAGCAAAAATTCCACAAAAATCCTGAGAAAATCCTGGAAAAATCCCACAAAAATCCTGAGAAAATCCTGAAAAAATCACTCAAAAATCCTGGAAAAATTCCACAAGAATCCTGAGAAAATCCCAGAAAAATCCGTCAAAAATCCTGAGAAAATCCCGCAAAAATCCACACAAAAAATTTGGGAAAATCCCCTCAAAAATTCCCACAAAAATTCTGGAAAAATCCCACCAAAAAAGCCCCAAAATCCCATCCAAAATCCCACAAAAACGGCCCAAAATCCTCCAAAAATTTGGTAAAAATTCCACAAAAATCCCCCAAAATTGCTCCAAAAAATCTCAAAAATTGCCCCAAAAACCCCAAAACCCCAAAAAACCCAAAAATTCCCAAAAAATCCCCAAAAATTCCAAAAAAATTCCCAAATTCCCAATCCCAGCACTCACTGGCGCAGGAGCTGCCTCCCGTCCTTCCAGGCTCCCTCCAGCTCCACGGGGCCGTTGGACACTGCGGGAAATCAGGGGGGAGAAAGGCAAAATTTATCCCAAAAATAACCTAAAAATGACCTAAAAATAACCTAAAATAACAAAGAAATTATCCCAAAAATAACCCAAAAAATTATCCCGAAAATACCCAAAAATTATCGAAAAAATTACGCCAGAAATAACCCAAAAATAATCAAAAAATAACCCAAAATTACCCCAAAACCCACCCCAAAAATAACCCAAAACCAGCCCAAAAATACCCCAAAAATAACCAAAAATTACCCCAAAAATATCCCAAAATAACCTAAAAATAACCCAAAAATTAACCCAAAAATGACCAAAAAATAACCTAAAAATAACTTAAAAATTAACCCAAAAATAACCTAAAAATAACAAAGAAATTATCCCAAAAATAACTCAAAAATAACCTAAAAATTATCCCAAAAATAACCTAAAAATTACCCCCAAAATATCCCCAAATCAGCCCAAAATCAGCCCCAAAATACCCCAAAAATAACCTAAAAATAACCCAAAAATAACCTAAAAATAACTTAAAAATTAACCCAAAAATATCCCAAAAATAACCTAAAATTAACCCAAAAATAACAAAAAAATTATCCCAAAAATAACCTAAAAATTATCCCAAAAATTACCCAAAATTAACCCAAAAATAACCTAAAAATAACCCAAAAATAACCCAAAAATTATCCCAAATATAACCTAAAAATAACCTAAAAATTACCCCCAAAATATCCCCAAAAATACCCCAAAATAACCTAAAAATAACCTAAAAATAACCCAAAATTAACCCAAAAATAACTTAAAAATTAACCCAAAAATAACCCAAAAATAACCTAAAAATAACCAAAAAATTATCCCCAAAATAACCCAAAAATAACCCCAAAATTACCCAAAAATTATCCCAAAAACCACGCCAAAAATACCCCAAAATCAACCCAAAAATAACCCAAAAATAACCCCAAAAACCACCCCAAAAATAACCCAAAACCAGCCCAAAAATAACCCCAAAATACCCCAAAAATAACCTAAAAATTACCCCAAAAATATCATAAAAATAACCCAAAAATCAGCCCAAAAATAACCCAAAAATAACAAAAAATTACCCCAAAAATAACCTAAAATTAACCCAAAAATAACCAAAAAATTATCCCAAAAATAATCTAAAAATAACTTAAAAATTATCCCAAATATAACACAAAAATAACCCAAAAATAAACCAAAAATAACTTAAAAATTATCCCAAAAATAACCAAAAAATTACCCCAAAAATAACCTAAAAATAATCAAAAAATTATCCCAAAAATAACCTAAAAATAACCCAAAAATAACCTAAAAATAACTTAAAAATTAACCCAAAATTAACCCAAAAATAACCTAAAAATAACAAAGAAATTATCCCAAATATAAGCCAAAAATTATCCCAAAAATTACCCAAAAATAACCCCAAAATACCCCAAAACCACCCCAAAAAGAACCAAAAATTACCCCAAAAAAACCCCAAAAATTACCCAAAAAATAACCCAAAAATATCCCAAAAATACCCCAAAAAACCCCAAAAATTACCCCCAAATAACCCCAAAAAACCCCAAAAATAACCCCAAAAATCCCAAAAAAATTCCTAAAAACCCCAAACCTTCCCCCAAACCCCAAAAACCCCAAATTCCCAAAAAAAAAAAAACCCAAAAAAATCCCAAAAATTCCCAAATTTGGGCCCACCCGGCTCCTCCGGCCGCTTCTCCCCCGGCGCCGCCTCCGTCCCAAATTTCAGTTTCTGGAACTTGGACCTGCAAAATTTGGGGAATTTTTGGGCTTTTTTGGGGTTTTTTGGGGTTTGGGGAAGAATTTGGGGTTTTTTGGGGGGATTTTTGTGAGTTTTTTGGGTGATTTTGGGGCTTTTTGGGATGATTTTTAGGGGTTTTTTGGGTGATTTTAGGGGTTTTTTGGGTGATTTTTGGGGGTTTTTTGGGTGATTTTTGGGGTTTTTTGGGTGATTTTTGGGGTTTTGGGGATTTGGGGTCTTGGGGTTTTTAGGGGTGATTTTTGAGGGGTTTGGGGTGGAGTTTTGAAGGTTTTGGGGTGAATTTTGCAATTTTTTGGAATTATTTTTCCTTTTTTTGGGATGATTTTCAGGGTTTTTTTGGGTGATTTTTGGGGTTTTTTGGGATTTGGGGTCTTGGGGTTTTTTGGGGGGATTTTTGAGGGGTTTGGGGAAGGATTTTTTAAGGTTTTGGGGTGAATTTTGGGGTTTTTTTGAATTATTTTTGCTTTTTTTTGGGACCATTTTCAGGGTTTTTTTGGGTGATTTTTGGGGATTTTTGGGATTTGGGGTCTTGGGGTTTTTAGGGTTTTTTTGGGGTGATTTTTGAGGGGTTTGGGGAAGGATTTTAGGCGTTTTTGGGGTGAATTTTGCAATTTTTTGGAATTATTTTTCTTTTTTTTTGAGGGATTTTTGGGGTGATTTTTAGGGTTTTTTTGGGTGATTTTTGGGGTTTTTTGGAATTTGGGGTTTTGGGGTTTTTAGGGTTTTTTTGGGGTGATTTTTGAGGGGTTTGGGGTGGAGTTTTGAAGGTTTTGGGGCTTTAGAGCTCATTTTTAGGATTTCTGGGTGGTTTTAAGATTTTTGGGTTCTTTTTAGGATTTCTGGGTGATTTTCAGGGTTCCTTTGAGGATTTCTGGGGTTTTTAGGATTTCTGGGTGATTTTTAGGGTTGATTTTCAGGATTCCTGGGTATTTTTTAGCATTTCTGGGCATTTTTAGGATTTCTGGGTATTTTTTACGATTTCTGGGTGATTTTTTAGGATTTCCTGGGTATTTTTTTTACGATTTTTAGGTATTTTTTACAATTTCTGGGTATTTTTTTGTATTCCTGGCTATTTTTTAGGATTCCTGGGTATTTTTTAGGATTCCTGAGTGGTTTTTAAGAGTTCATTTTTAGGATTCCTGGGTATTTTTTAGGATTTCTGGGTGGTTTTTTAGATGTGGTTTTTAGGATTTCTGGGTGATTTTTTAGGATTTCCTGGGTATTTTTTTTTACGATTTTTAGGTATTTTTTACAATTTCTGGGGGTTTTTTTTTGGGATTTCTGGGTATTTTTTAGGACTCCTGGCTATTTTTTAGGATTCCTGGCTATTTTTAACAATTCCTGGCTATTTTTTAGAATTTTTGTGTATTTTTTTTAGGATTCCTGGCTGATATCCAGAACTTTTTCCTGGTTCCTGCCCCACCTCTCCTGCTTGAGGGCGAATTCCAGCATCCGGATCCTCCTCACCAGGTCCAGCTTGAGGCTCTCCTGGCCCTGGCGCTCGCCCTGCAGGAACGCCACCTGTGCCTTGGGGACATCAGAGGGGACATTGGGGACATTGGGGGGATTGGGGATACTCGGGGACATTGGGGGGATTGGGGACATTGGGGGGAATGGGGACATTGGGGACATTGGGGGATTGGGGACATTGGGGACACTCAGGGCCCTTGAGGCTCTCCTGGCCCTGGCGCTCGCCCTGCAGGAACGCCACCTGTGCCTGGGGACATCAGAGGGGACATTGGGGACACTTGGGACACTCAGGGGCATTGGGGGGATTGGGGGCATTGAGGACATTGGGGACATTGGGGACACTCAGGGCCCTTGAGGCTCTCCTGGCCCTGGCGCTCGCCCTGCAGGAACGCCACCTGTGCCTTGGGGACAGTGGGGACATCAGAGGGGACATTGGGGACATTGGGGACATTGGGGGGATTGGGGACATTGGGGGGATTGGGGACATTGGGGACATTGGGGGGATTGGGGGTATTGGGGACATTGGGGACCCTCAGGGACATTGGGGACATTGGGGGGATTGGGGGAATGGGGACATTGGGGGGATTGGGGACATTGGGGACATTGGGGACACTCAGGGACATTGGGGACATCGGGGACATTGGGGACACTTGGGACACTCAGGGACATTGGGGACATTGAGGCAATTGGGGACATTGGGGACACTCAGGGACATTGGGGGCATTGGGGACACTCAGGGACATTGGGGACATTGGGGACACTCAGGAACATTGGGGGGATTGGGGGGAATGGGGACATTGGGGACACTTGGGACACTCAGGGACATTGGGGACACTCAGGGACATTGGGGACATTGGGGGGATTGGGGACATTGGGGACATTGGGGGGAATGGGGACATTGGGGGGAATGGGGACATTGGGGACACTGGGGACATTGGGGACACTCAGGAACATCGGGGGGATTGGGGGGAATGGGGACATTGGGGGGATTGGGGACAATGGGGGACATTGGGGACACTTGGGACACTCAGGGACATTGGGGGATTGGGAACATTGGGGGGTGATGGAGACATTAGGGGGAATGGGGACACTCAGGGACATTGGGGACATTGGGGACATTGGGGATATCGGGGACATTGGGGACAATGGGGGGATTGGGGGTATTGGGGACACTGGGGACATTGGGGACATTGGAGACATTGGGGACACTCAGGAACATTGGGGGGATTGGGGGGAATGGGGACATTGGGGACATTGGGGGGAATGGGGGGATTGGGGACACTGGGGACAGTGGGGACATCAGAGGGGACATTGGGGGGATTGGGGACACCCAGGGGATATTGGGGACATTGGGGACATTGGGGACATTGGGGACACTCAGGGCCCTTGAGGCTCTCCTGGCCCTGGCGCTCGCCCTGCAGGAACGCCACCTGTGCCTTGGGGACATTGGGGACATCAGAGGGGACACTGGGGACATTGGGGACATTGGGGACATTGGGGACACTCAGGGACATTGGGGGGATTGGGGGGATTGGGGACATTGGGGACATTGGGGACACTCAGGAACATTGGGGGGATTGGGGGGAATGGGGACATTGGGGACACTGGGGACAGTGGGGACATCAGAGGGGACATTGGGGGGATTGGGGACACCCAGGGGATATTGGGGACATTGGGGGGATTGGGGACACTCAGGGCCCTTGAGGCTCTCCTGACCCTGGCGCTCGCCCTGCAGGAACGCCACCTGTGCCTTGGGGACATTACAGGGGACATTGGGGACATTGGGGACATTGGGGACATTGGGGGGATTGGGGACATTGGGGACACTCAGGGACATTGGGGACATTGGGGGGATTGGGGGCATTGGGGGGATTGGGGACACTCAGGGACATTGGGGGACATTGGGGACATTGGGGGGATTGGGGACACTCAGGGACATTGGGGACATTGGGGGGATTGGGGACATTGGGGACACTCAGGACCCTGAGGCTCTCCTGGCCCTGGCGCTCGCCCTGCAGGAACAGCACCTGTGCCTTGGGGACATTACAGGGGACATCAGAGGGGACATTGGGGACATTGGGGACACTCAGGGACATTGGGGACATTGGGGACATTGGGGACACTGGGGACACTTGGGACACTCAGGGACATTGGGGGGATTGGGGGGCATTGGGGACACTCAGGGCCCTTGAGGCTCTCCTGGCCCTGGCGCTCGCCCTGCAGGAACAGCACCTGTGCCTTGGGGACATCAGAGGGGACATTGGGGACACTCAGGGACATTGGGGACATTGGGGGCATTGGGGACATTGGGGACACTTGGGACACTCAGGGACATTGGGGACATTGGGGGGAATGGGGGGATTGGGGACACTCAGGGACATTGGGGGCATTGGGGACATTGGGGGGATTGGGGACATTGGGGGTATTTGGGACATTGGAGACACTGGGGACACTCAGGGACATTGGGGACACTCAGGGACATTGGGGACACTCAGGGATATTGGGGACATCAGGGATATGTGGGACATTGGGGACCCATGGTGTGACAGGGAGGTCACCCAGTGCCATCCCAGTATCTCTGATGTCACCCCAGTATCCCCAGTACCCTCCCAGTCCATCCCAGTATCCCCAGTACCATCCCAATCCATCCCAGTGCCCATCCCAGTGTCCCCAGTACCCATCGCTGTACCTGTCCCAGTATCCCCAGTGCCATCCCAGTATCCCCAGTATCCCCAGTGCCCATCCCAGTCCCTCCCAGTGTCCCCAGTACCCATCGCTGTGCCCGTCCCAGTATCCCCAGTACCATTCCAGTATCCCCAGTATCCCCAGTGCCCATCCCAGTACCCTCCCAGTCCATCCCAGTACCCTCCCAGTCCATCCCAGTGCCCCTCCCAGTATCCCCGGTGCCGTGTCCCGGTGCCTCCCCCGCCCCTTCCCGGTGTCCCCACCCCCTCCCCGCCGTCCCGGCCGCCATTTCCTCCCAAGATGGCGCCAGCAGCGGCCACCCCACCCCGGTGACCCCCGCTGTCCCCTCCGTGTCCCCCTCGCTGTCCCCTCACCGTCCCTCCCCTCATGAGGGCAGCGCCGCCGCCATTACCTGCAGCTCGGCCCTCTCCGCTTCCCAGCGCCCTTTCTCCGCCTCGAACCGCGCCCACTCGTGCTGGATGAAGTGCAGGATGCCCGGCAGGCTGAGGCCGGTTCGTGCCGCGGGTTCGGGGCCCGGAACGGGGCCCGGAGCGGGGCCGGGAACGGGGCCGGGGGGCGGAGGTTGGGCCCTGACCGGCGGAGCCCGCTCGGCCGCCATGGCGGCTGCCACAAAGGGAGCCACGGGCGGCAGCGGCTTCCTGCCACAAAGGGAGCCGGATATGGGGCGTGGTCATGCGGAAGGGGCGGGGCCAAGGGAGGCGTTGTTGCCGTGGAAACGGGGGGGCTGTGAGGGAATTTTGGGTTTTTTGGGGGGAAATTTTGGCGGTTTTGGGTTTTTTTGTGGGGTTAGAGGGGATTTTGGGGTTTTTTTAGGGATTTTAGGGTTTAGGTTTCGGACCGCTGGAGCCCGCTCGGCCGCCATGGCGGCTGCCACAAAGGGAGCCACAGGCGGCAGCCGCTTCCTGCCACAAAGAGAGCCGGAAGTGGGGCGGGAAAGGGGCGTGGTCATGCGGAAGGGGCGGGGCCAATGGGAGGCGTTGTTGCCGTGGAAACGGGGGGGGGGCTGTGAGGGAATTTGGGGTTTTTTTGGGGAATCTTTGGGGGTTTTGAGTTTTTTATGGGGTTAGAGGGATTTTTTTGATGGTTTTAGGGTTTTCCCAGGGATCTTTGGGAGGTTAGAGGGGATTTTGGGGGTTTTTAGGGTTTTTTGGGGTGGTCTTTGGGGGGTTACAGGGGATTTTGGGGGGTTTTAGGGTTTTTTGGGGTGGTCTTTGGGGGGTTACAGGGGATTTTGGGGGTTTTACAGGGAATCTTGGAGGGATTTGAGGCATTGTAGAGCATTTTTCATATTTAGGGGAGGCTTTTAGGCTTTTTGGCAGGTTTGAGCTTTTTTTGGGGATCTTCGAACCGCTCGAGTGAATTTTGGGGCGTTTAGGACATTTAGGGGCGGCCATTGGGGGGGGGTTATGTGGGATTTCAGTGCCCTTTGGCATATTTGAGAGGATTTTGGGCGGCTTTTAGGATTTTTCTGGGGGTTTTTAGGAGCTCCCAGGCGATTTTTGGAAGCTTTGGGGGCGGCGTTTAACCACGGGGAATTCATTAAGAAATTAATTAAACGCCCCTCATTAACATTTCCATCTCCACAGCGCCACCGCGTGGTCACCTCGGGTATTGCCACCACCACCACCACAGAACCGAGCGCAGCGACGCCGTCCAATTAACTCACGAATTAACGAACGAGCCGCCTAATTAACTAATTAACCGCTTGATTCATGCCTTAATTAACCCCCCACCATGAGAATCACCCCCTGCCAAGCCGCCCTGGCCGCCGCCATCACCCTCAACCTCCTCCTCCTCCTCTGCTCCCGCCTGCTCCCCCCCGCGTCCCCTCAGTGCCGCCACCCCCGGCGCGCCGCCGTCCCCGAGGCCGTGCCCGGTGTCACCGTCATCCTCCGCGACTTCGACGGCCCCGACCACGACGTGGCCGCCACCGCCCGCTCCTTCTCCTCGCTGCCCGGCGTGGCCGTGCTGGTGGCGGCCGAGGTGTCCCCGTACCCTCCGGTGTCGCTGCCGGCCGGCGTCACCGTGCTGTCCCTTCGGCCGGAGCCTCACCGGCCGCCGCCGCGACCGGAGCTGGCCGTGCGCACCCGCCACGTGGCTTTGGTGCCGGACGGCGCCCGCGCCGCTCCCGGTTTGCTGAGGCGCATGAGGGACGTTCTGGAAGCTTCCACGGACGGCGCCGTCAAAGCGGTGGCGGCGGCCGTGGGGCGGCGGCGGCCGCGTTGTTTGAGCTTGGAGGTGGACGTCAAAGCGTGGACGGTTCGCTACGGCCACGCCGACCACCAAAGTGTCCACCATGATGATGATGATGATGGTGGTGACCACCATGATGGTGATGACCACCAAGGTGACCTTTGCGGCGCCCTCGATGGCGCCCCGGCCGTTCTTCTCCTCCGCGCCCGCGACCTCTTTGCCCTTCCCTTCCCTCTCGCCCGCCCCGTCCTCACCTCGCTGTCCCTCCAAGCCGCCGCCCGCGGTTGGCGCCTCCTCCTCCTCCCCGCCTCCTCCTCCTTCCCTTCATCCCCTCGTCCCCTCCTGTCCCCTCACGCCCTCTGGAGATCCCAAAGCTCCTCGGACGCCCAACGCCGGGCGCTGCTGGAGAGGTTTGGGGTCAAGCTGGAGGTGCTGCCCGACGGCTCCCGGCGCTGGCACGGCTGCGCCAAGGACACCCCGCGCTGTTTCGGCACCGTGCGCCGCCAAACCCCCGAGTATCTCCTGGCCGGGCGCTGGACGCCCCCGTGTTGCCTCCGGGCCCTGCGCGCCACCGCCCGCCACGTCCTGCAGCAGCTGGAAACATCTGGAATCCGCCATTGGTTGGAAGGGGGGACCCTCTTGGGCGCCGTGCGCCTCGGGGACATCATCCCCTGGGACTACGACGTGGACGTCGGGTTGTACCTCGAGGACGTCCCCAAATGTCCTTGGTTGGCCCAAGTGGTGGCATCTGGAGGACCGGTGGAGGATCCTCAAGGTTTCCTTTGGGAGAAAGCGGCCGAGGGGGAATTTTTCCGCGTGCATTTCAGCCGCGCCAATCGGCTCCACGTGGACCTTTGGCCGTTCTACGTCCGGCCCGGCACGGCCTTGATGACCAAGGACACTTGGTTGGGTCACAGGCAGGACGTGGAGTTCCCCGAGAGCCTCGTGGTGCCCCTGGGCACGGTGCCCTTTGCAGGCCTGGTGGCCAAAGCTCCCAACGATCCCCGGGCATTCCTGGAGCTCAAATTCGGGCCCGGGGCCATCGAGAACCCCGAGTACCCCAACCCCGGCCTCAGGAGGTTGGAGCAGGATGTGGCCAATAAAACCCGGCGGTGACAGTGGGGACAGACTTGGTGTCACCTTTGGGGTCCTTGTGTCACCATTGGGGTCCCTGTGCCACCCTTGGGGTCCCTGTGCTGCTTTATCTGGTCCTGGTGCCACTCTCAGGGTCCTTGTGCCATCCTTGGTGTCCTCCTGTCACCCTTGGGGTCCCTGTGGCACCCTTGGGCTCCCTGTGCCATCCTGGGTGTCCCCAGTGTCACCTTTGGGGTTCCTGTGTCACCTTTGGGGCCATCGAGAACCCCGAGTACCCCAACCCCGGCCTCAGGAGGTTGGAGCAGGATGTGGCCAATAAAACCCGGCGGTGACAGCTGGGATTGTCACCTGTGCCATCCTTGGTGTCCTCCTGTCACCCTTGGGGTCCCTGTGCCACCCTTGGGGTCCCTGTGCCACCTTTGGGGTCCTTGTGCCACCTTTGGGGTCCCTTTGCCATCTTGGGTGTGTCCAGTGTCACCTTTGGGGTCCCTGTGCCACCTTTGGGGTCCTTGTGTCAGCCTGGGCTCCCTGTGCTGCTTTACCTGGCCCTGGTGCCACCCTCAGGGTCCCTGTGTCACCTTTGGGGTCTTTGTCCCCCTTTACCTGGCCCTGGTGCCACCATTGAGGTCCCTGTTCCATCCTTGGTGTCCTCCTGTCACCCTTGGGCTCCCTGTGCCACCCTCGGTGTCCCCTGTGCCACCCTTGGGGTCTTTCTCCCACTTTATCTGGTCCTGGTGTCACCTTTGGGGTCCCTGTGCCACCATTGGGGTCCTTGTCCCCCTTTACCTGGTCCTGGTGCCACCATTGGGGTCCCTATGGCACCTTTGGGCTCCCTGTGCCACCCTTGAGGTCCCTGTGCCAATCCTGGGGTTTCTGTCCCACCCTTGGTGTCCCTGTCCCCCCCTTGGGCTCTCTGTGCCACCATTGGGTTCTTTGTCCCACTTTATCTGGTCCTAGGGTCACATTTCGGGTCCCTGTTCCACCCTTGGTGTCCCTGTTCCACCCTTGGTGTCCCTGTGCCACCCTTGGGCTCCCTGTGCCACCTTTGGGCTCCCTGTGGCACCTTTGAGGTCCTTGTCCCACCCTTGGGCTCCCAGTCCCACCCTCGGTGTCCCAGTGCCACCCTTGAGGTCCCAGTCCTCCCCTTTTGGTCCCTGTCCCCCCTTTTGGTCCCAGTCCCCCCCTTTTGGTCCCTGTCCCCCCTTTTGGTCCCTGTCCCCCCCTTTTGGTCCCTGTCCCCCCTTTTGGTCCCTGCAGGTCCCTCCAGGCCAGGCCAGGCCGTGCAGGTCCCCAAGAGCCTCGTGGTGCCCCTGGTGCCACCCTCAGGGTCCCTGTGCCACCCTTGGGGTCCTTGTCCCAATTTACTTGGTCCTGGTGACACCTTTGGGGTCCCTGTGCCATTCTGGGTGTCCCCAGTGTCACTTTTGGGGTCCCTGTTCCATCCTGGGTGTCCCCAGTATCCCCAGTGCCACCTTTGGGCTTCCTTTGCCACCTTTGGGCTCCCTGTGCCACCCTCGGTGTCCCAGTGCCACCCTTGGGGTCTTTGTCCCACTTTACCTGGCCCTGGTGCCACCCTTGGGCTCCCTGTGCCACCTTTGGGGTCCCTGTGTCACCCTTGGGGTCCCTGTGCCACCTTTGGGGTCCCTGTGTCACCCTTGGGGTCCTTCTCTCACCCTTGGGCTCCCTGTGCTATCCTGGGTGTCCCCAGTGTCACCTTTGGGCTCCCTGTCCCACCCTGGGCTCCCTGTGCCACCCTTGGGGTCTTTGTCCCACTTTATCTGGTCCTGGTGTCACATTTGGTGTCCCTGTGCCACCCTTGGGCTCCCTGTGCCACCCTTGGGGTTCCTTGTGGCACCTTTGGGGTCTTTGCCCCACTTTACCAGGCCCTGGTGCCAGCATTGAGGTCCCTGTGTCACCTTTGGGCTCCCTGTGCCACCCTTGGGGTCCTTGTCCCCCTTTACCTGGCCCTGGTGCCACCCTTGAGGTCCCTGTGCCACCTTTTGGGTCCCTGAGCCACTCTGGGTGTCCCCAGTGCCAGTTTTGGTGTCCCTGTCCCACCCTTGGGCTCCCTGTGCCACTTTTGGGGTCCCTGTGCCACCCTGGGTGTCCCCAGTGTCACCTTTGGGCTCCCTGTGCCACCCCTGGGGTTCTTCTGTCACCCCTGGGCTCATCTTGGGTGTCCCCATTGCCACCTTTGGTGTCCCCAGTGTCACTTTTAGGGTCCCTGGTGCCATCCTGGGTGTCCCCAGTGTCACCTTTGGTGTCCCCAGTGTCACTTTTAGGGTCCCTGGTGCCATCCTGGGTGTCCCCATTGCCACCTTTGGTGTCCCTGATGCCACTTTTGGGGTCCCTGTGCCATCCTGGGTGTCCCCAGTGTCACCTTTGGTGTCCCCAGTGTCACCTTTGATGTCCCTGATGCCACTTTTGGGGTCCCCAGTGTCACTTTTGGTGTCCCTGATGTCACTTTTCGGGTCCCTGGTGCCACCCTGGGTGTCCCTGATGTCACCTTTGGTGTCCCCAGTGTCCCTTTCCCCTGGTTTTGGTCCCCGTTCATTCATTTGATGCCATTTTCAGTAGTTTCAAATTCACTTTACCCCATTTTTGATCAATTTTATCCCATTTTGGTCATTTTAAATTCACTTTTTCCCATTTTTTGGTCATTTTTACCCCATTTTATTCCCATTTTTGCTCATTTTTAACCCATTTTTATCCCATTTTTGACCATTTCCAATCCATTTATTCCCATTTTTGCTAATTTTTAACCCATTTTATTCCCATCTTTAATAAATTTTATCCCATTTATTCCCATTTTTAACCCATTTTATTCCCATTTTTGCTCATTTTTAACCAATTTATTCCCATTTTTGATCATTTCCAATCCATTTATTCCCATTTCTGCTCCTTTTTAACCCATTTTATTCCCATTTTTGTTCATTTTTAACCCAATTTATTCCCATTTTTATCCCATTTTATTCCCATTTTTGCTCATTTTTAACCCAATTTATTCCCATTTTTATCCCATTTTATTCCCATTTTTAACCCATTTTATTCCCATTTTTATCCCATTTTTGCTCATTTTTAACCCATTTTATTCCCATTTTTTCCCCATTTTTTTCCATTTCCAATCCACATTCCCCCATTTTTCCTCCTTTTTAACCCATTTATTCCCATTTTTGCTCATTTTTAACCCATTTTTCCCCATTTTTTCCATTTCCAATCCACATTTTCCCCATTTTTCCTCCTTTTTAACCCATTTATTCCCATTTCTGCTCCTTTTAACCCAGATTTCCCCCATTTTTTTCCATTTCCAATCCACTTTTCCCCATTTTTCCTCCTTTTTAACCCATTTATTCCCATTTTTTTCCATTTTTACCCCATTTTATTCCCAATTTTTCCCCATTTTTGACCATTTCCAATGCACTTTTCCCCATTTTTCCTCCTTTTTAGCCCATTTTATTCCCATTTTTGGTCCCTTTCATGCACAGGAATTCACATTTTTTACACAGCACGAGAACACTGACACTGGGGGGAGGAATTTTGGGGCAAATTTGGGGCGAATTTGGGGGATTTTGGGTCATTCCAGGGATTGCAGCATCAGGAGCTGCTTCAGCACCTTGGTCTGGCTCGTCTCCCGAATTTCCCCTGCCAGGAACATCTCATCCACCACCGTGTACACCTGGAAATGGGGAGAAAAAGGGAAAATTAGGGAAAAACAGCAAAAAACAGCAAAAATCTGCAAAAAAAAACGGGAAAAATTGACCCAAAAATGGCTGAAATTGACCCAAAAATGACCTAAAAGTGACCCAAAATAACCCAAAATCAGCCCAATCTCATCCACCACCGTGTACACCTGGAAATGGGGAGAAAAAGGGAAAATTAGGGAAAAACAGCAAAAACCAGCAAAAATCTGCAAAAAAAACGGGAAAAAATGACCCAAAAATGGCTAAAATTGACCTAAAAATGGCTAAAATTGACCTAAAAATGGCTGAAAATGACCCAAAATAGCCCCAAATCAGCCCAATCTCATCCACCCCTGTGTGCACCTGAAAATGGGGAGAAAAAGGGAAAATTAGGGAAAAACAGCAAAAAACTGCAAAAAAAACGGGAAAAAATGACCCAAAAAAGGCTAAAATTGACCCAAAAATGACCCCAAAATGGCTAAAATTGACCTAAAAATGAGCTAAAAATGACCCAAAATAGCCCAAAATCAGCCCAATCTCATCCACCATGGTGTAGACCTGGAAATGGGGAGAAAAAGGGAAAATTAGGGAAAAACAGAAAAAAAATGGGAAAAAATGACCCAAAAATGGCTGAAATAGACCCAAAAATGGCTAAAATTGACCCAAAAATGGCTGAAATAGACCTAAAAATGGCTAAAATTGACCCAAAATAGCCCAAAATCAGCCCAATCTCATCCACCACGGTGTACACCTGGAAATGGGGAGAAAAAGGGAAAATTAGGGAAAATTAGGGAAAAACAGCAAAAATCTGCAAAAAAAACGGGAAAAAATGACCCAAAAATGGCTAAAATTGACCCAAAAATGACCTAAAAATGGCTAAAATTGACCTTAAAATGACCTAAAAATGGGTAAAAATGACCCCAAATCAGCCCAATCTCATCCACCCCCGTGTAGACCTGGAAATGGGGAGAAAAAGGGAAAATTAGGGAAAAACAGTAAAAACCAGCAAAAATCTGCAAAAAAAACGGGAAAAAATGACCCAAAAATGGCTAAAATTGACCCAAAAATGGCTAAAAATGACCCAAAATCAGCCCAATCTCATCCACCACGGTGTGCACCGGGAAATGGGGAGAAAAAGGGAAAATTAGGGAAAAACAGTAAAAAAATGGGAAAAAATGACCCAAAAATGGCTAAAAATGACCCAAAAATGGCCCAAAATCGGCTGAAATAGACCCAAAAATGGCTGAAAATGGCCCAAAATAACCCAAAATCAGCCCAATCTCATCCACCATGGTGTAGACCTGAAAATGGGGAGAAAAAGGGAAAATTAGGGAAAACCAGCAAAAATTGGTAAAAATCAGAAAAAAACAGGAAAAATTGACACAAAAATGACCCAAAAACGGCTGAAAATGACCCAAAAATGACCCAAAAATGGCCTAAAATTGACCCAAAACCCAGCCTGGAGCATCTCATCCACCCCTGTGTGCACCTGAAAATGGGGAGAAAAAGGGAAAATTAGGGAAAAATGGCAAAAATCAGCAAAAATTGGCGAAAATCGGCAAAAAAAAAACGGGGAAAAATGACCCAAAAATGGCTGAAAATGACCCAAAAATGACCCAAAAATTAATACATTAATAAATAAATGAATTAACCCCTCCAATTAATTAATTAACCCCCCTCCAATTAATTAATTAACCCCTTCCCAAATTAATGAAACCCCTCCCAAATTAATTAACCCCCAATTTATAAATAAATTATAAATTCATAAACTAATTAACTCCTCCCCAAATTAACCCCAATTAACAAAATATACATCAATAAATAAATTAATTAACCCCTCCCCAAATTAATTAACCCTCCCCAATTAATTACCCCCAATTAATTAATTAAACCCCTCCCCAATTAATTAATTAACCCCCAAATTAATTAACCCCCCAAATTAATTAACCCCTCCTCAAATTAATTAAACCCCTCCTAAATTACTTAACCTATTCCAAATCAATTAGACCCCTCCCCAAATTATTTAACTCCTCCCAAATTAATTAACCCCAATTATTTAATAAATTATAAATTAATAAATTAATTAATCCCTCCTCAAATTAATTAACCCCCCTCCAATTAATTAACCCATTCCCAAATTAATTAACCCCAAATTACTTAATTATAAATTAATAAATAATTAACCCCTCCCCAAATTAATTAACCCCCAATTAGTTAACAAAATATACATAAATAAATTAAATAACCCCTTCCCAAATTAATTAAACCCCTCCCCAAATTAATTAACCCCCTCCAATTAATTAATTAACCCCTCCTCAAATTAATCAAACCCCTCCCAATTTAATCAACCCCTCCCAAATTAATTAACCCTCCCCAAATTAATTAACCCCCATATTAATTAACCCCTCCTCAAATTAATTAACCCCAACCCAAATTAATGAAGCCCATCCCAAATTAATGAACCCCTCCCCAAATAAATTAATAAATTATAAATCAATCAATCAATTAATTAACCCCTCCCAAATTAATTTAACCCCTCCCCAATTAATTACCCCCCTCCAAATTAATTAATTAACCCCTCCTCCAATTAATTAACCCCCCCAAATTAATTAATTCGATTAATTAACCCCCCCAAATTAATTAACCCCCCACAAAATGAACCAAGAGACCCCAAAACCCCACCCCAAATTAATGAAACCCCTCCCCAATTAATTAACCCCCAATTAGTTAACAAAATATACATAAATAAATTAATGAACCCCTTCCCAAATTAATTAACCCCTCCCCAAATTAATTAACCCTCCCCAATTAATTAATTAACCCCTCCTCAAATTAATTAACACCCCAAATTAATGAAGCCCATCCCAAATTAATGAAACCCCTCCCAAATAAATTAATAAATTACAAATAAATAAATTAATTAACCCCTCCCCAAATTAATTTAACCCCATCCCCAATTAATTACCCCCCTCCAAATTAATTAATTAACCCCTCCTCCAATTAATTAACCCCCCCAAATTAATTAATTCGATTAATTAACCCCCCAAATTAATTAACCCCCCCCAAAAATGAACCAAGAGGCCCCAAAACCCCACCCCAAATTAATGAAACCCCTCCCCAATTAATTAACCCCCCTCCAATTAATTAATTACCCCTCCCCAAATTTATTAACCCCCAAATTAATTTACCCAAATTAATTAATAAATTATAAATTAACAAATAAATTAATTAACCCCTCCCCAAATTAATTAACACCCCAAATTAATTAACACCTCCTCAAATTAATTAACCCCTCCAAAATTAATTAACCCCCCTCAAATTAATTAATTAACCCCTCCTCAAATTAATTAACCCCTCCCCAAATTAACCCCTCTCAAATTATTTAACCCCCCATATTAATTAACCCCCCTCCAATTAATTAACCCCACCAATTAATTTAACCCATTCCCAAATTAATTAAACCCCTTCCCTAATTAATTAACCCCTGCCAAATTAATTAATCCCCCCAATTAATTAACCCTATCCCAAATTAATTAACCCCCCAAATTAATGAAACCCCTCCCCAAATTAATAAACCCCCTCCAATTAATTAATTAACCCCTCCCCAAGTTAACTCCCTCCCAAATTAATTATCCCCTCCCAAATTAATTAACCCCAATTAATTAATAAATTAGAAATTTATAAATAAATTAATGAACCCCTCCCAAATTAATTAAACCCCTTCCCAAATTAATTAACTCCCCTCCAATTAATGAACCCCTCCTCAAATTAATTAACACCCCAAATTAATGAAGCCCATCCCAAATTAATGAAACCCCTCCCAAATAAATTAATAAATTATAAATCAATCAATCAATTAATTTAACCCCTCCCCAAATTAATTTAACCCCTCCCCAATTAATTACCCCCCTCCAATGCATTAATTACCCCCCTCCCCAATTAATTAACCCCCATTAATTAACCCCCACCATTCATTAACCCCTTCCCCACCTTGTAGAAGTTGAAGACGAGGTCGAGCTCGCAGACGTTGTGGAAATACTCATTGAGCACCTGGGGTCGTTCATTAAAAACCCCAATTAACACCTCCAGGAAGGGTTAATTAAGGCCTGGGGGGGTTCATTAAGGCCTGGGGGGGTTCATTAAGGGTGTAATTAATTAATGAATGAGGTAATTAACTCACCTCCACGAAGTTGTGGATGGCCTCCAGGTAGGCCAGGTTGTTGTCGGTGACGTCGACGCAGATGCAGAAATAGAGCCCGGCATAGCGGCGGTAAATGATCTTGAAATTGCGGAACTGGGGAAACTGGGAGTTACTGGGAGGGACTGGGAGGGACTGGGAGTTACTGGGAGGGACTGGGAGGGACTGGGAGAGGTGTGGGAGGGACTGGGAGGGACTGGGAGTAACTGGGAGGGAATGGGAGGGACTGGGAGGGCACTGGAGCCCGGCATAGCGGCGGTAAATGATCTTGAAATTGCGGAACTGGGACAAACTGGGAGTTACTGGGAGGGACTGGGAACCACTGGGAGGGACTGGGAACCACTGGGAGGGACTGGGAGAGGTGTGGAAGGGATTGGGATTGACTGGGATTGACTGGGATTGACTGGGATTGACTGGGAGCAACTGGGAGTGGCGGTAAATGATCTTGAAATTGCGGAACTGGGGGAACTGGGAGTTACTGGGAGGGACTGGGACAAACTGGGAGGGACTGGGAGAGGTGTGGGAGGGACTGGGACAAACTGGGAACCACTGGGAACCACTGGGAGGGGACTGGGATTGACTGGGAGGGACTGGGAGCAACTGGGATTGACTGGGAACCACTGGGAGTAACTGGGAGGGCACTGGAGCCCGGCATAGCGGCGGTAAATGATCTTGAAATTGCGGAACTGGGGAAACTGGGATTAACTGGGAGGGACTGGGAACCACTGGGAGGGACTGGGAGGGACTGGGAGGGACTGGGAGTAACTGGGAGGGGACTGGGAGGGACTGGGATTGACTGGGAGTAACTGGGAGGGGACTGGGAGGGACTGGGATTGACTGGGATTGACTGGGAGGGACTGGGAGCAAATGGATCCCAGCATTGTGGCAGTAAATGATTGTGAAATTGGGGAACTGAGGGAACTGGGAGTTACTGGGAGGGACTGGGACAAACTGGGAGGGACTGGGAGCAACTGGGAACCACTGGGAGGGACTGGGAGGGCACTGGAGCCCGGCATAGCGGCGGTAAATGATCTTGAAATTGCGGAACTGGGGGAAACTGGGATTAACTGGGAGGGACTGGGAACCACTGGGAGGGACTGGGAGAGGTGTGGGAGGGACTGGGATTGACTGGGATTGACTGGGATTGACTGGGAGGGACTGGGAGCGATGGTAAATGATCTTGAAATTGCGGAACTGGGACAAACTGGGATTAACTGGGAGCCACTGGGAACCACTGGGAGGGACTGGGAAGCACTGGGAGGGGACTGGGATTGACTGGGATTGACTGGGAGGGCACTGGGAGGGTACTGGAGGCTGGCGGAGCAAAGGTAAAGAATGGGGAAGTTGTGGAACTGGGGGAACTGGGAGTTACTGGGAGGGACTGGGAGGGAACTGGGAGGGACTGGGATTGACTGGGAGGGACTGGGACAAACTGGGAACCACTGGGAACCACTGGGACAAACTGGGAACCATTGGGAGGGGACTGGGAGCCACTGGGAGGGACTGGGAGGGCACTGGAGCCCGGCATAGCGGCGGTAAATGATCTTGAAATTGCGGAACTGGGGGAAACTGGGAGTTACTGGGAGGGACTGGGAGGGACTGGGAACCACTGGGAGGGACTGGGAGAGGTGTGGGAGGGACTGGGAGGGACTGGGACTAACTGGGAACCACTGGGAGGGGACTGGGATTGACTGGGATTGACTGGGATTGACTGGGATTAACTGGGAGGGCACTGGAGCCCGGCATAGCGGCAGTAAATGATCTTGAAATTGCGGAACTGGGGAAACTGGGAGTTACTGGGAGGGACTGGGAGGGACTGGGAGGGACTGGGACAAACTGGGAGGGACTGGGAGGGACTGGGAGGGGACTGGGACAAACTGGGAACCACTGGGAACCACTGGGAACCACTGGGATTAACTGGGATTAACTGGGAGGGCACTGGAGCCCGGCATAGCGGCGGTAAATGATCTTGAAATTGCGGAACTGGGGGAACTGGGAGTTACTGGGAGGGACTGGGAGGGACTGGGAGTAACTGGGAGGGGCTGGGAGAGGTGTGGGAGGGACTGGGATTAACTGGGAGGGACTGGGATTAACTGGGAGGGACTGGGAGGGCACTGGGAGTGACGGTAAATGATCTTGAAATTGCGGAACTGGGGGAACTGGGAGTTACTGGGAGGGACTGGGAGGGACTGGGAACCACTGGGAGGGACTGGGAGGGACTGGGAACCACTGGGAACCACTGGGAGGGGACTGGGATTGACTGGGATTGACTGGGAGCAACTGGGAGGGGACTGGAGGCCGGCGTAGCTGCAGTAAAGGATGGGGAAGTTGTGGAACTGGGAGGGACTGGGACAAACTGGGAACCACTGGGAACCACTGGGAGAGGTGTGGGAGGGACTGGGACAAACTGGGAACCACTGGGATTAACTGGGAGGGACTGGGAACCACTGGGAGGGCACTGGAGCCCGGCATAGCGGCGGTAAATGATCTTGAAATTGCGGAACTGGGGGAAACTGGGAGTTACTGGGAGGGACTGGGACAAACTGGGAGTAACTGGGAGAGGTGTGGGAGGGATTGGGATTAACTGGGATTGACTGGGAGTAACTGGGAGCAAATGGATCCCAGCATCGTGGCAGTAAATGATTGTGAAATTGGGGAACTGGGAGTTACTGGGAGGGACTGGGAGGGACTGGGAACCACTGGGAGGGACTGGGATGGACTGGGAGGGACCAGGAGGAACTGGGACAAACTGGGATGGACTGGGATGAACTGGGATGGACTGGGATGAACTGGGATGGACTGGGATGAACTGGGACAAACTGGGAGGGACTGGGAACCACTGGGATTGACTAGGATTAACTGGGAGGGACTGGGAGGAACTGGGATGAACTGGGATGGACTGGGATTGACTGGGAGGGACTGGGATGAACTGGGACAAACTGGGAGGGACTGGGACAAACTGGGACGGACTGGGATGGACTGGGATGAACTGGGACAAACTGGGAGGGACTGGGACAAACTGGGACAAACTGGGACGGACTGGGATGGACTGGGACAAACTGGGATGGACTGGGAGGGAACTGGGACAAACTGGGAGGGACTGGGACAAACTGGGACAGGCCCAGCTTCCCCCAAAGCTCCATGAACCCCAATCCCCCCCCATTGTCCCCCCAAACCCTGGGGATTTTGGGGAAAAAAATGGAGATTTTGGGGTAAATTTTTTTGATTTGGGGTTAAAAAATTGGCAGTTTTAGGGGTAAAAAATTTGTAATTTGAGGGATTAAAAAATGTGAATTTTGGGTTAAAAAAGGGCAATTTTAGGGTAAAAAGATTGGTGATTTGGGGGTGAAAAAAGGGCAATTTTGGGGTAAAAAATTGGCACTTTTAGGGGTAAAAAATTGGTGATTTTGGGGATTAAAAACCTGTCAATTTTGGGGTAAAAATTGCAAATTTGGGGTTAAAAAATGGCAAATTTGTAGTAAAAAATTGGCAGTTTTAGGGGTAAAAAATTTGTAATTTGGGGGATTAAAAAATGTCAATTTTGGGGTGAAAAATTGGCAATTGTAGGGTAAAAAAATTGGTGATTTGGGGGTAAAAAATGGCGATTTTGGGGTTGAAAATTGGCACTTTTAGGGGTAAAAAATTGGTGGTTTTGGGGATTAAAAAATGTCAATTTTGGGGTAAAAATGGTGATTTTGGGGTAAAAAATGGCAAATTTGTAGTAAAAAATTGGCAGTTTTAGGGGTAAAAAATTAGTAATTTTGGGGATAAAAATATGTCAATTTTGGGGGTAAAAATGGTGATTTTGGAGATTAAAAAAAATGTCAATTTTGGGGAAAAAATTGCGATTTTAGGGTGAAAAAGGGCAATTTTGGGGTAAAAAATTGGTGATTTGGGGGTAAAAAATGGCAAATTTGTGGTAAAAAATTGGTGATTTTTGGGAAAAATTGGTGATTTTTGGGAAAAATTGGTGATTTTGGGATAAAAAATTGTGATTTTGGGGATTAAAAAATGGCAATTTGGGGGTGAAAAAAGGGTGATTTTGGGGTGAAAAAATGGCAATTTTGGGTAAAAAAAATTGAGATTTTGGGGTAAAAAATGGAGATTTTGAGGTAAAAAATTGTGATTTTGGTGAAAAATGGCAATTTTGGGGTAAAAGATGGTGATTTTGGGGTGAAAAAAGGCAATTTTGGGGTAAAAAATGGCAGTTTTAGGGGTAAAAAATTGGTGATTTTGGGGAATAAAAAACTGTGAATTTTGGGGTGAAAAATTGGCACTTTTAGGGGTAAAAATTTGTGATTTTGGTCAAAAATGCCAATTTTGGTGTGGAAAATTCCGGTTTGAAGGTAGAAAATGGGGATTTTGGGGTAAAAAATTGTGATTTTGGTCAAAAATGGCAATTTTGGTGTGGAAAATTCCGGTTTCAAGGTAGAAAATGGGGATTTTGGGGCGAAATCCCCGGATTTTGGGGGTTTTACCTCGACAAAATTGGTGTGTTTGGCGTCCCTGACGGTGACCACGGCGTGAACCTCCTCGATCAGCTTCTGCTTCTCGTCATCATCAAACTGCATGTACCACTTGGCCAGGCGGGTCTTGCCAGCCCTGTTCTGGATCAGGATGAAGCGAATCTGCCCCAGAACATTCCAGAAAAAAATTGGAATTTATTGGGTGAAAATTTGGGGGAAATCGGGGAAATTATTCCCCAAAAATTCCCATTTTTTTGGCATCGAAAATCCAATTTTGCGACGTCAAAATTCAGTTTTTTTCATTAATTTTGCCTCAGAAATTCAAGAAAAAATTGGATTTTTATAGGGTTAAAATTTGGGGAAAATCGGGAAAATTATTCCCCAAAAATTTGATTTTTTTCGGAATTAAAATTCAATTTTCCGTCGTCAAAATTCGGATTTTTTCGTTAATTCAGCCCCAGAATTCCCAGAAAAAATTGGAGTTTTATAGGGTTAAAATTTGGGAGAAATCGGGGAAATTATTCCCCAAAAATTTGATTTTTTTCGGAATTAAAATTCCATTTTCCGTCGTCAAAATTCAATTTTTTTCGTTAATTTTGCCTCAGAATTCCCAGAAAAAATTGGATTTTTAGCGGGTCAAAATTTGGGAAAAATCGGGAAAATTATTCCCCAAAAATTCCCATTTTTTTGGCATCGAAAATCCAATTTTCGGTCGTCAAAATTCGGATTTTTTCATTAATTCGGCCCTAGAAATTCAAGAAAAAATTGGAATTTTATTGGGTTAAAATTTGGTGGAAATCGGGTAAATTATTCCCCAAAAATTCCCATTTTTTTGTAATTAAAATTCCCATTGAAAATCCAATTTTATTGTGAATTATGGGAGGGTTCCCAGCCCTGTTCTGGATCAGGATGAAGCGAATCTGCCCCAGAACATTCCAGAAAAAAATTGGAATTTAAAAGGTTAAAATTTGGGGGAAATCGGGGAAATTATTCCCCAAAAATTCCCATTTTTTTGGCATCGAAAATCCAATTTTGCATCGTCAAAATTCAATTTTTTTCATTAATTTTGCCCCAGAAATTCAAGAAAAAATTGGATTTTATATGGTTAAAATTTGGGGGAAATCGGGGAAATTATTCCCCCAAAATTCCCATTTTTTTGGCATCGAAAATCCAATTCTCGGTCGTCAAAATTCGGATTTTTTCATTAATTCGGCCCTAGAAATTCAAGAAAAAATTGGAATTTTATAGGGTTAAAATTTATTGGAAAATCGGGGAAATTATTCCCCAAAAATTCCCATTTTTTTGTAATTAAAATTCCCATTAAAAATCCAATTTTATTGTGAATTATGGGAGGGTTCCCAGCCCTGTTCTGGATCAGGATGAAGCGAATCTGCCCCAGAACATTCCAGAAAAAAATTGGAATTTATTGGGTGAAAATTTGGGGGAAATCGGGAAAATTATTCCCCCAAAATTTGATTTTTTTCGGAATTAAAATTCAATTTTCCGTCGTCAAAATTCAATTTTTTTCGTTAATTTTGCCTCAGAAATTCAAGAAAAAATTGGAATTTTATAGGGTTAAAATTTGGGGGAAATCGGGGAAATTATTCCCCAAAATTCCCATTTTTTTGTAATTAAAATTCGGATTTTTTTGGCATTGAAATCGCAATTTTTCGTCATCAAAATTCGGATTTTTTCGTTAATTCGGCCCAAGAACTCCCATAAAAAATTGGATTTTTATAGGGTTAAAATTTGGTGGAAATCGGGAAAATTATTCCCCAAAAATTCCCATTTTTTTTGGCATCGAAAATCCAATTTTCGGTCGCCAAAATTCGGATTTTTCCATTGATTCGGCCCCAGAATTCCCAGAAAAAATTGGATTTTTATTGGGTTAAAATTTGGGGAAAATCGGGAAAGTTATTCCCCAAAAATTCCCATTTTTTTGTCATTAAAATTCCCATTAAAAATCCAATTTTATTGTGAATTATGGGAGGGTTCCCAGCCCTGTTCTGGATCAGGATGAAGCGAATCTGCCCCAGAACATTCCAGAAAAAAATTGGAATTTATTGGGTGAAAATTTGGGGGAAATCGGGGAAATTATTCCCCAAAAATTTGATTTTTTTCGGAATTAAAATTCAATTTTCCGTCGTCAAAATTCGGATTTTTTCATTAATTCGGCCCCAGAATTCCCAGAAAAAATTGGATTTTTATATGGTTAAAATTTGGGGGAAATCGGGGAAATTATTCCCCAAAAATTCCCATTTTTTTGGCATCGAAAATCCAATTTTCGGTCGCCAAAATTCGGATTTTTTCATTGATTCGGCCCCAGAAATTGCAGAAAAAATTGGATTTTTATAGGGTTAAAATTTGGGGGAAATCGGGGAAATTATTCCCCAAAAATTCCCATTTTTTTGTAATTAAAATTCCCATTAAAAATCCAATTTTATTGTGAATTATGGGAGGGTTCCCAGCCCTGTTCTGGATCAGGATGAAGCGAATCTGCCCCAGAACATTCCAGAAAAAAATTGGAATTTTATTGGGTTCAAATTTGGGAAAAATCGGGGAAATTATTCCCCAAAAATTTGATTTTTTTCGGAATTAAAATTCAATTTTCTGTCGTCAAAATTCAATTTTTTTCGTTAATTTTGCCTCAGAATTCCCAGAAAAAATTGGATTTTTATATGGTTAAAATTTGGGGGAAATCGGGGAAATGGTTCCCCAGAAATTTGATTTTTTTCGGAATTAAAATTCAATTTTCCGTCGTCAAAATTCGGATTTTTTCGTTAATTTTGCCCCAGAATTCCCAGAAAAAATTGGAGTTTTATAGGGTTAAAATTTGGGGAAAATCGGGGAAATTATTCCCCAGAAATTCCCATTTTTTTGGCATCGAAAATCCAATTTTCTGTCGTCAAAATTCGGATTTTTTCATTAATTCGGCCCTAGAATTCCCAGAAAAAATTGGATTTTTATTGGGTTAAAATTTGGGGAAAATCGGGAAAGTTATTTCCCAAAAATTCCCATTTTTTTGTAATTAAAATTCCTAATTTTTTGTCATTAAAATCCCAATTTTTTTATCATTTAAATTTGGACTTTATCGTGAATTATGGGAGGGTTCCCAGCCCCGTTCTGGGCTCTAAATTGGGAAAAGCCCCAAAATCCTCTCATAAAATCTCATAAATAATTAAAATTCCCCTCAGAACTCCTCAAAATGACCCTAAATTGGGAAAAAACTCAAATTCTCCTCATAAAAACTCAAAATTAATTAAAATTCCCCTCAGAACTCCTCAAAATCCCACTCAAAATGATCCTAAATTGTGGAAAAACCCCAAAATCTCCTCATAAAATCCCAAAAATAATTAAAATTCCCCTCAGAACTCCTCAAAATCCCCCTCAAAAATGACCGTAAATTGGGAAAAAACTCAAAATCTCCTCATAAAATCCCAAAATAATTAAAATCTCCCTCAGAACTCCTCAAAATCCTCCTTAAAATGACCCTAAATTGGGAAAAAACTCAAAATCTCCTCATAAAAACCCAAAAATAATTAAAATTCCCCTCAGAACTCCTCAAAATCCCCCTCAGAAATGACCCGAAATTGGAAAAAAAACTCAAAACACCCCAAATTCTCCTCATAAAAACCCAAAAATAATTAAAATTCCCTCAGAACCTCTCAAAATGACCCTAAATTGGGAAAAAAACCCAAATTCTCCTCATAAAATCCCAAAATTAATTAAAATTCCCCTCAGAACTCCTCAAAATTCCCCTCAAAAATGACCCGAAACTGGGAAAAAACTCAAATTCTCCTCATAAAATCCCAAAATAATTAAAATCTCCCTCAGAACTCCTCAAAATCCTCCTTAAAATGACCCTAAATTGGGAAAAAAACTCAAAATCTCCTCATAAAAACCCAAAAATAATTAAAAATCCCCCTCAGAACCTCTCAAAATGACCCTAAATTGGGAAAAAAACCCAAAAGACTTCAAATTTTCCTCATAAAATACCAAAAATAATTAAAATTCCCCTCAGAACTCCTCAAAATGACCCTAAATTGGGAAAAAAACTCAAATTCTCCTCATAAAATCCCAAAAATAATTAAAATCCCCCTCAGAACTCCTCAAAATCCTCCTCAAAATGACCCTAAATTGGGAAAAAAACCCAAAAGACTTCAAATTTTCCTCATAAAATACCAAAAATGATTAACCCCCCGCCGAACCTCTCAAACTCCCCCTCAAAATGATCCTAAATTGTGAAAAACCCCAAAATCTCCTCATAAAATCCCAAAAATAATTAAACCTCAGAACCTCTCAAAATCACCCTAAATTGGGAAAAGCCCCAAAATCTCCTCATAAACCCCCCAAAATAATTAAAATCCCCTCAGAACTCCTCAAAATCCCCCTCAAAATGATCCTAAATTGTGGAAAAATCCCCAAATCTCCTCATAAAAACCCTAAAATAATTAAATTCCCCCTCAGAACTCCCGTGTCCCCCCACTTCCCTCACGGCGCCTCCAGGCCCGGGGCCCCCCCCGGTTCCTTCCCCCTCCTGTTCCCGCTATCTCCGTGTCCCCCCCGGTTGTCCGCTGCCCTCAGGGCTTCTCACCATGGCGGTACCGGCCCGAGGCCTTCCCCGGTTCCGATTCCGGTTCCGATCCCGGTTCCGATTCCGTTCCCGGTTTTCCGCCCCCCCCTCAGAGCCAGGCCCCGCCGCTTCCCGCTTCCAACAGGGGGCGCCTCCGCGCCGCCCGCACTGCGCATGCGCGGCACCTCCCATTCCCGCCCTTTCCCCCTCACGTTTCCCGCCCCTCCCTCAAATTCCCGCCCCACTCCCCAAAATTCTCATGGCCCCATCCCCAAATTTCCCAGCGCCCCCTCCCCAAATTCCTGCCCTGGAAATGAAGGAGGGCGATCAGAAGGAGATTTGTAGCCCCCTCCCCAAATTGCCCCCACCTCAGAGGTCAAGCCCCGCCCACACCGCTCTTAGCCACGCCCCCTTTCCTCGCTCCCCCTCCCCAAATTCCCTCTCTCCCCCCACCCTCCCTATCCCGGTTTTCGCCCCCTCCCCAAATTCCGCGCCCCCTGCCCCTCCAGGCCACGCCCTAAACCACGCCCACTCCCTCATTACCCCACTCTTCTGGCCCCTCCCATTGCATCCCCCCACCCCAAAATTCCCGCTGCTCTTTGCTTCCTTCCCTCCTCACAATTCCCACTTATCCCCCTCACAATTCCCATTTTTTCCCTATAAAATTCCCGGTTTTTCCTATAAAATTCCCGGTTTATGCCCCTCCCAAATCCCTGTGCTCTCCTCCAAGCCCCGCCCCTTAACCCCGCCCCTTCCTTTAGCCCCGCCCCTCCCGCCTCTCCCGCCTCTCCCCTCACGGTGCCGCCCCTCCCCTCCCGCCGCGCACGCGCTCCCCGCCATTCCCCCCCCCCCCCCCTCCGTGATCGTGAAGGCGGAGGCGGAGAGAGGAGGAGGAGGAGGAGGAGGAGGCGGCTGAGGGCTGAGGGGTGGGGGGGGGGTTAGAGGAGGAGGAAGGCGCCGCCGCCATTACAGGCCGAGCCCGCCCCGGCGGCCCCCGCCGCCCTCGCCCCGCCCGCCGCCGCCGCCCCGAGAGCGCGGACATGGCGCTGCCGCCGCCTCCCGCCGCCCCCGGCCCGGCCCGATGCCGCCGCCGCCGCCTCTGTTTCTCCGGTAAGAAGGAAACCATTTCCTCCTCGCTCGCTCTCAGCGCCACCATCGCCGCCTTTTTTTCTCTTTGGAAAACCCCCCCCCCCCTCACCACCACCTCCCTCCCCCCCCCCAGAAGAACAATGGGCCGCCCCACCCCCGCCCGCCGCGCGCCCGCCGGGCCGGCCCATGGCCCCCGCGGGGGGGGGGGGGGGGGGGGGGGACGGCCCCGTGAGGGGGGCACGGGAGAGACCACCCCCCGTGGGGGGAGGGTGGGGGGGATGAGACCCCCACCCCCCCATCCGTCCGTTCTCAATGGTTCCGCCGCCCATTCATGGGGGGCTGTGTGGGAGAGACCACCGGGAGGGGAGAGGGGGGGACCCCAAAATTGGGGGGGGGGGCGGGGGGATTCTGAGGGGAGACCACCCCTAATTTGAGGGGGATTCTGAGGGGAAACCACCCCTAATTTGGGGCGAGACCATCCTCAATTTGGGGGTGATTCTGAGGGGAGACCACCCCCAATTTGGGGGGGCTTAGAAGGGAGACCCCCACAATTTGAAGGGGAGACCACCCCCAATTTAGGGGGGATTCTGAGGGGAGACCACCACTAATTTGGGGGGGACTCAAAGGTGAGACCACCCCCAATTTGGGGGCAAGACCATCCTCAATTTCGGGGGGATTCTGAGGGGGAGACCACCCCCAATTTGGGGGGGATTTTGAGGGGACCATCCCCAATTTTGGGGGGATTTAGGGGAGAGACCACCCCTAATTTGAGGGGGATTCTGAGGGGAGACCACCCCCAATTTGGGGTGAGACCATCCTCAATTTGGGGGGGATTCTGAGGGGAAACCACCCCAAATTTTGGGAGGACTTGGGCGAGACCATCCCCAATTTAGGGGGGATTCTGAGGGGAGACCATCCCCAATTTGGGGGGGATTCTGAGGGGAGACCATCCCCAATTTGGGGGGGACTTGGGAGAGACCAACTCCAAATGGGGGGGGACTCTGAGGGGAGACCACCCCCAATTTTGGGGGGGGATTTAGGGGCGAGACCACCCCCAATTTTAGGGGGGCTTACAGGTGATACCATCCTCAATTTGGGGGGGATTCTGAGGGGAGACCCCTCCCCAAATTTGGGGGTTCCCCCCTCAAATCCCCCTCCCCAAATTTGGGGTCTCCCCTCAAATCCCCCTCTCCAAATTCCTCAAATCCCCCTCCCCAAATTGGGGTCTCCCCCCTCCCCAAATTTGGGGTTCCCCCCTCATTTCCCCCTCCCCAAATTTTGGGGTCTCCCCTCAAATCCCCCTCCCCAAAATTCCCAATTTTCCTTGGAGTTTTTCCCCATTTTTCCCCCATTTTTTGGGATCATTTAGGATTTTCTGGCTCCCCAAATTCCCCCTTTTTATCCACAGTTGCCATTCCCTGGAAATTTGGGATTTTGGGGATTTATTGGGATTTATTTGGGATTTTTTTTTAGGATTTTCTTGGGATTGTTTGGGATTTTTTTAAGGATTTTCTTGTGGTTTTGGGGATTTTTTTGGAGTTTCTTTTGGGATTTTTTTTTGGAGTTTCTTATGGGATTTTTTTTTGGAGTTTCTTTTGGGATTTTTAAAAAATTTATTTTAGATATTCTTGGATTTTTGGGGGATTTTTTTGGGGTTTTTTGCGGGGGATTTTCTTGGGATTTTATTGGGATTTTGGGGGTTTTTTTTGGGATTTGTTTTGGGATTTATTTGGGATTTTTTCAGGATTTTCTTGGGATTGTTTTGGATTTTCTTGGGAATTTTTTGGGGCTTTTTTTGGGGGGGGGTTGGGATTTTTTCCAAATTTTTGGGATTTTTTGGGGGATTTTTTTTGGAATATTTTGTGATTTTGGGGTTTTTTTTTTGTTGTTCTTTGGGTTTTTCTTTTTTTACTTTTTTGGTTCTTTGGTTTTGGGGGATTTTTTTTTGGGACTCTTTGGGTGGAATTTTCTTGGTTTTTGGTGTAATTTTTAAAAACATTTTTGGATTTTTTGAGTGTTGTTTGGATAATTTTGGGGTTTTTTAAGGATTTTTGGGGGGATTTTTAAAATTTATTTTGGATTTTTGGGGGTTTTTGGGGGGCTTTTATAGGATTTATTTGGGATTTTTTAAATTTTATTTTTAGGGGGATTTTCTGGGATTTTTGGGGTTGTTTTTTGGGGATTTCTTGGGATTTTGGGAGGAATTTTTTGGGGCCAAAATTTCACTTTGCCCACCTGGATTTGTCTCTTCCATCCACAAATTTGGGGATTTCTCCTCCAGGAATGGTGGAAAAAGATCCCAAAAATCCCAAAATCTGGGAATGGCAGCTCCAGGAAATCCCAAAATTTGGGAAAAGGATCCCAAAAACCCCCCAAAATTTGGGAATTGCAGCTCCAGAAAATCTCAAAAATTGGAAAAAAATCCCCAAAAAAATCCCAAGATTTGGGAAAAAGATCCCAAAAAAACCCAAAATTTGAGGAAAAGGTCCCAAAAATCCCCAATATTCAGGAAAAACATCCCAAAAATCCCCCAAATTTAGGAAAAAGTATCCCAAAAAAACCCAAAATTTAGGAAAAAATATCCCAAAAATCCCCAAAATTCAGGAAAAACCTCCCAAAAACCCCCAAAATTTGGGATCAACATTCCCAAAAACCCCCAAAATTTAGGAAAAATATCCCAAAAAATCCCCAAAATTTAGGAAAAACATTTTTGGGGGGTAAAAAAAATCCCTTTTTTGGGGGGAATTTGGGGATTTTTGGGAATTTTTGGAGTTTTTGAAGATTCCAACTGAGATTTTTGGGGGAAAAAAAGAGGAAAATTCCCGATTTTTTCTGCCCTTGGAATTTCCAGCTCCTGGGTGAGGATTCCATGGGAATTTGGGATTTTTTTGGGGATTTTTGGGAATTTTTTTGGGAATTTTTGGGGTCAATCTGCAAGTGCTGAGTCAGCGAATTCCAGGTGAAAAATCTGGAATTTTTGGGGAAAATCGGGAATTTTGGGGGGGTTTAAAGTTGGAATTCCCAGCTCCTGGGTGAGGATTCCATGAGAATTTGGGATTTTTGGGGAATTTTTTGGGGAATTTTGGGGTTTTTAAGGATTTTTTTGGGTTAATCAGGACGTGCTGAGTCAGTGAATTCCAGGAAAAAAGTTGGGAATTTTTGGGGAAAAATCGGGAATTTTTGGGTGTTTAAAGTTGGAATTTCCAGCTCCTGGGTGAGCATTCCACAGGAATTTGGGATTTTTTGGGGATTTTTTTGACACTTTTAGGGATTTTTTGGGATTTATCAGGAAGTGCTGAGTCAGCGAATCCCAGGGGAAAAATCGGGAATTTTGGGGGGTTTAAAGTTGGAATTTCCAGCTCTGGGTGAGGATTCCACAGGAATTTGGGAATTTTTTGGGGATTTTTTTGGGGAATTTTGGGGTTTTTTGGGGAATGTTGGGGTTCATCAGGAAGTTCTGAGTCAGCGAATTCCAGGAAAAAAGGTGGGAATTTTGGGGAAAATCGGGAATTTTGGGGGGTTTAAAGTTGGAATTCCCAGCTCTGGGATGGATCTCGGTGAGGATTCCACGGGAATTTTTTTTGGAATTTTTTGGGGAATTTTTGGGGATTTTTAGGGAATTTTTGGGGATTTTTAGGGAATTTTTGGGGTCAGTCAGGAACTGCTGAGTCAGGGAATTCCAGGGAAAACGAAGTTGGGTCCACCATGATGGAGAAGTTGTGTCCATCATGGTGGAGAACCTGTGTCCTTCATGGTGGAGAACCTGTGTCCTTCATGGTGGAGAACCTGCGTCCATCATGGTGGAGAAGTTGGATCCACCATGGTGGAGAACCTGTGTCCTTCATGGTGGAGAACTTGTGTCCATCATGGTGGGGAACCTGTGTCCACCATGGTGGAGAACCTGTGTCCTTCATGGTGGAGAAGCTGTGTCCATCATGGTGGAACAGTTGTCTCCATCTTGGTGGAGAACTTGTGTCCATCATGGTGGAAAATTTGGGTCCATCATGGTGGAGAACTTGTGTCCATCATGGGGCTGGAGAACCTGTGTCCTTCATGGTGGAGAAGTTGGGTCCATCATGGTGGAGAACCTGTGTCCATCATGGTGGAGAACCTGTGTCCACTATGGTGGAGAACCTGTGTCCTTCATGGTGGAAAATTTGGGTCCATCATGGTGGAGAAGTTGGGTCCATCATGGGAGACCTTTGGTTGGGTGGAGAAGTTGTGTCCATCATGGTGGGTCTTTGGTTGGGTGGAGGAGTTGTGTCCATCATGGTGGACAAGTTGTGTCTATCATGGTGGAAGAGTTGGATCCATCATGGTGGGGAACCTGTGTCCGTCATGGTGGGGAACCTGTGTCCATCATGGTGGGTCTTCGGTTGAGTGGAGAAGTTGGATCCATCATGGTGGAAGAGTTGAATCCATCATGGTGGGTCTTTGGTTGGATGGAGAAGTTGTGTCCATCATGGTGACCCTTGGTTGGTTGGAGGAGTTGTGTCCATCATGGGGAAGTTGTGTCCATCATGGTGGAGAACCTGTGTCCACCATGGTGGAGAACTTGTCTCCTTCATGATGGAGAAGTTGGATCCATCATGGTGGAGAACTTGTGTCCATCATGGTGGTTCTTTGGTTGGATGGAGAACCTGTGTCCACCATGGTGGAAGAGTTGGATCCATCATGGTGGGTCTTTGGTTGGATGGAGAAGTTGTGTCCATCATGGTGACCCTTGGTTGGTTGGAGGAGTTGTGTCCATCATGGTGGAGAACCTGTGTCCATCATGGTGGAGAACCTGTGTCCATCATGGTGTACCAGTTGTGTCCATCATGGTGGAGAAGATGGATCCACCATGATGGAGAACTTGTGTCCGCCATGGTGGAGAACCTGTGTCCATCATGGTGGGGTCTTTGTTTGGATGGAGAAGTTGTGTCCATCATGGTGGAGAAGTTGGGTCCCCCAAGGGAGATCTTTGGTTGGATGGAGAAGTTGGATCCATCATGGTGGAGAACCTGTGTCCATCATGGTGGAGAACTTGTGTCCACCATGGTGGGGAACCTGTGTCCATCATGGTGGAGAACTTGTGTCCATCATGGTGGGGAACCTGTGTCCATCATGGTGGAGAACCTGTGTCCATCATGGTGACCCTTGGTTGGGTGGAGAAGTTGGATCCATCATGGTGGGGAACCTGCGTCCATCTTGGTTCCCCACGTTGCCCGGAGCATTTGTGTCCACCATGGTGGAGAACTTGGATCCATCTTGGTTCCCCACATTGCCCAGAGCAGTCGTGTCCACCATGGTGGAGAACTTGGATCCATCTTGGTTCCCCCACGTTGCCCGGAGCTGTCGTCTCCCTCTCGGTGTCCCTCACTTGTTGGAGACCCCTTCCCACCCTTCCCCGCCCACCTCCACCACCCCTGACTCTCTCTGTGCCCCCAGGACCCCTCCTCGGCCGCCGCGCTCCGACGCCCTCCAGTTCCTGAAGCGTCCCCGCCGCCCCGGCCATGGCGCCGCCGCCCCTGCCCTGATCCCGTCCCCGCGCCGCGCCAGGGCCACCACCATGCTCCGACCATGATGATGGCCCGCAAGCAAGATGGCCGCACGCCCACCTACAACGTCAGCGTGGTGGGGCTGTCCGGCACCGAGAAGGAGAAAGGTCAATGCGGCGTCGGCAAATCTTGCCTTTGCAACCGATTCGTTCGACCCAGCGCCGACGACTTCCACTTGGACCACACCTCCGTGCTCAGCACCAGTGACTTTGGAGGAAGGGTGGTCAACAATGACCACTTCCTCTACTGGGGCGAGGTGGCCCGAGCCTTGGAGGAGTGCGTGGAGTGCAGGATCCACGTGGTGGAACAGACGGAGTTCATCGACGACCAGACCTTCCAACCTCACCGGAGCACGGCTTTGCAACCTTACATCAAAAGAGCGGCGGCCACCAAGCTGGCGTCGGCCGAGAAGCTCATGTACTTCTGCACCGACCAGTTGGGCTTGGAGCAGGACTTCGAGCAGAAGCAGATGCCCGACGGCAAATTGCCGGTGGACGGCTTCTTGCTGTGCGTGGACGTCAGCCGCGGCATGAACCGCAACTTCGACGAGCAGCTGAAATTCGTCTCCAACCTCTACAACCAACTGGCCAAGACCAAGAAACCCGTGGTGGTGGTGCTGACCAAGTGCGACGAGGGCGTCGAGCGTTACATCCGCGACGCCCACGCCTTCGCTTTGGGCAAGAAGAACCTGCAGGTGGTGGAGACCTCGGCGCGCTCCAACGTCAACGTCGAGCTGGCCTTCAGCACCTTGGTGCAGCTGGTGGACAAGAGTAGGGGCAAGGCCAAGATCATCCCCTACTTCGAGGCCCTCAAGCAGCAGAGCCAGCAGATCGCCGCCGCCAAGGACAAGTACGAGTGGCTCGTCAGCCGCATCGTCAAGAGCCACCACGAGCTCTGGCCCAACGTCAGCCGCAGATGCAGCCGGCACCCGAGTACCAGGACTACGTCTACTTGGAGGGCACCCAGAGCCAAGAAGCTCTTCCTGCAGCACGTCCAGCGCCTCAAGCAGGAGCACATCGAGCGGCGCCGCAAGGTCTACCTGGCCCTGCTGCCCCAGGCCTTGGACGCCCTGGTGCCGGACCTGGACGAGATCGACCACTTGAGTCGCGCCAAGGCCGAGAAGCTCCTGGAGGCCAAGCCCGACTTCCTCAAGTGGTTCGTGGTGTTGGAGGGAGACTCCGTGGGACGCCACCAGCCACGTGGACAACGTGGACAACGAGCGCATCCCCTTCGACCTGCTGGAGACGCCGGCGGCCGAGCAGCTCTACGAGGCCCACCTGGAGAAGCTCCGCAACGAGCGGAAGCGCGCCGAGATGAGGAGGGCGTTCCGCGAGAACCTGGAGACCTCTCCCTTCGTCACGCCCGGCAAACCCTGGGAGGAGGCCAGGAGCTTCATCATGAACGAGGACTTCTACCTGTGGCTGGAGGAGTCCGTCTACATGGACATCTACGGCAAGCACCAGAAGCAGCTGATCGACAAGGCCAAGGAGGACTTCCAGGAGCTGCTCCTGGAGTACTCGGAGCTCTTCTACGAGCTGGAGTTGGACGCCAAGCCCAGCAAGGAGAAGATGGGCGTGATCCAGGAGGTGCTGGGCGAAGAGCAGAGGTTCAAAGCCCTGCAGAAGCTGCAGGCCGAGCGCGACGCCCTCGTCCTCAAGCACATCCACTTCGTCTACCACCCCCACCAAGGAGACGTGTCCCAGCTGCGCCGCCTGCGTGGACGCCCGCGTGGAGCAGCTGCTGGGCTCCCGCTTCACCCGGCAGCACCGCAACAACCCCTCGGCGGACCCAACGTCGACCGCATCAACTTGGTCATCCTGGGCAAGGACGGCCTGGCCCGCGAGCTGGCCAACGAGATCCGCAGCGCTCTGCACCAACGACGACAAATACGTCATCGAGGGCAAGATGTACGAGCTGGCCTTGAGGCCCATCGAGGGCAACGTCCGCCTGCCGGTCAACGCCTTCCAGACGCCCCACCTTCCAACCTCACGGCTGCCTTTGCCTCTACAACTCCAAGGAATCTTTGTCCTACGTGGTGGAGAGCATCGAGAAGAGCCGCGAGTCCACCGTGGGTCGCCGCGACGGCCACTTGGCCCAGCTGCCCTTGACGCTCATCCTGGTCAAACAAACGCGGCGGCGGCGGCGACGCCGGCGGCGAGACCTTGCAGAGCTTGATCCAGCAAGGCCAGCAGATCGCCAGCAAGCTCCAGTGCGTCTTCCTCGACCCGGCGTCCGCCGGCATCGGCTACGGCCGCAACATCAACGAGAAGCAGATCGGCCAAGTCCTCAAGGGTCTGTTGGACGCCAAACGCAACCTCAACCTGGTGGTGGGCTCCACGCCGGGTCTGAAGGACGCGTCCGACGGCGCCGACCTGCGCCTGGTGATGTGCTTGATGTGCGGCGACCCGGTGAGCGCCGACGAGGTTCTCCTGCCCATCCTTCAAGCGCAAGCGTGCCGGCCGGCGCCGGGCGGCGGCGCCGCCGTGCTGCTGGAGGCGGCGGTGGGGTCTCAGCGGAGGAAGGTGGAGCTGTCCTTGCTGTCCTACCACGCCTCGTTCGGCTTGAGGAAGAGCCGCCTGGTCCACGGCTACATCGTCTTCTACGCCGCCAAACGCAGGGCGTCCTTGGCCACCTTGCGCGCCTTCCTGGCCGACGTCCAGGACATCGTCCCCGTCCAGTTGGGTGGCTTTGGCCGACGGCTCCGCCGACCTCCTGGACAACGACGTCAGCCGCGAGCAGTTGGCCGAGGGCGAGGAGATCGCGCAGGAGATCGAGGCCAGGTTCGCCGCTTTGCCGTGCGGCCAAGCCCAAACCAAGCTGGACGTCTTCCAACCTTTCTTCAAGGACGCTTTGGACAAGAAGAACATCGTGGAGGCCGCCCACATGTACGACAACGCCGCCGAGGCCTGCAGCCACCGGCGAGGACGTCTTCAACTCGCCGCGCGCCGGATCTCCGCTCTGCAACTCCAACCTGCCCGACTCCGAGGAGGACCCGGAACCCCTGCCCGGCTACAGCCCCTTCCGCGAGGAACCTCCCGTGGCCCGCCTTGCCCAAGGACCACTCCAAGTTGTCCATGGAGCTGGAAGGCAACGACGCTCTGAGCTTCATCTCGGTGGTGGGGACGTTCGAGGGAAAAGCCAACAAGGTCCCGCCGCCGGTCAAGCCCAAACCGCCGGTTCACTTCGACATCAAGGGCGACCTGGGCTACCTGGAGCAAAGCCACCGCGAGGCCCAACGGCGCTCGGTGTCCTCGTCCGCGTGGCTGCCGCCCGATTGCTTCGACCCCTCGGACTACGCCGAGCCCATGGACGCGGTGGTGAAACCGCGCAACGAGGAGGAGAACATCTACTCGGTGCCTCACGACAGCACCCAGGGCAAGATCATCACGGTGAGGAACATCAACAAGGCCACGTCCAACGGCAGCGGCAACGGCTCGGACAGCGAGATGGACACCAGCTCCTTGGAGCGCGGGCCGGAAGGCGCCGGGAGTCGCCAAACCCTCGCTGTACCGGGCGCGGTGCGCGCGGCTCGGACGTTTCGCCGGGTACCGGCCGGGCCTGAGCGTCGGCAGCGACGATGAGTTGGGACCCGGGAGGAAGAAGGACGAGGAAGCGGGAGGTCAAGGGGGCTACAAAGGGGACAACGCGGTGATGGCGTACGAGGCCGGAGACGGCGAGGATCCGCGCAGGAGGAACATCCTGAGGAGCCTCAGGAGGACCACCAAGGTGGAGCTTGGGGTGGAGGTGGAGCTTGGGGTGGAGGTGGAGCTTGGGGTGGAGGTGGGGTTTGGGGTGGAGGTGGAGCTTGGGGTGGAGGTGGGGCTTGGGGTGGAGGTGGAGCTGGGGGTGGAGGTGGAGCTTGGGGTGGAGCTTGGGGTGAAGGTGGAGCTTGGGGTGGAGCTTGGGGTGAAGGTGGAGCTTGGGGTGGAGGTGGAGGTTGGGGTGAAGTCGGAGCTTGGGGTGGAGCTTGGGTTTAGGGTGAAGGTGGAGCTTGGGTGGAGGTGGAGTTTGGGGTGGAGGTGGAGCTTGGGTGAAGGTGGAGCTTGGGGTGGAGGTGGAGCTTGGGGTGAAGGTGGAGCTTGGGGCGGAGGTGGAGCTTGGGGTGGAGGTGGAGCTTGGGGTGAAGGTGCAGCTTGGGGTGAAGGCGGAGCTTGGGGTGAAGGTGGGGTTTGGGGTGGAGGTGGAGCTTGGGGTGAAGGTGGGGTTTGGGGCGAAGGTGGAGCTTGGGGTGGAGGTGGAGCTTGGGGTGAAGGTGGAGCTTGGGGTGGAGGTGGAGCTTGGGGTGGAGGTGGGGATTGGGGTGGAGGTGGAGCTTGGGGTGGGAGGTGGAGCTTGGGGTGGAGGTGGAGCTTGGGGCGGAGGTGGAGCTTGGGGTGGAGGTGGAGCTTGGGTGGAGGTGGAGCTTGGGGCGGAGGTGGAGCTTGGGGTGAAGTTGGAGCTTGGGTGGAGGTGGAGCTTGGAGAGGTCCCCATCATTTCCCCATAATTTCCGCCATTTTCCTGTAATTTCCCTGTAATTTCCCCATTATTTCCCCATTATTCCCCCCTAACCTCCCTTATTCCCCCATAATTCCCCCATTATCCCCCCATAATGCCCCCTAATCCCCCCACAATTCCCCCATTATTTCCCTATAATTTCCCCCCCCCCCCGTTTCCCTGTAACTCCCCCCTAATCCCCCCTTATTTCCCCCCCAATTCCCCCATTAATCCCCCATTATTTCCCCCTAATCCCCCTTATTCCCCCCATATTTCCCCCATATTTCCCCCACAATCCCCCCAGATTTGCCCCATATTTCCCCCCATATTTGCCCCATATTTCCCCCCATATTTCCCTCCATTATCCCCCCATTATCCGCCCATTATTCCCCCATTATTTCCCCCACAATTCCCCATATTTTCCCCCCAATTCCCCCATTATTCCCCCCATATTTCCCCCCATATTTCCCCCATTATTCCCCCCATATTTCCCCATTTTTCCCCATATTTCCCCCCATAATTCCCCCATTTTTCCCCCATTATTTCCCCATAATTCCCCCATAACTCCCCCATTTTTCCCCATTATTCCCCCATTATTCCCCCATTTTCCCCCATATTTCCCCCACAATTCCCCCCATTTTTCCCCATATTTTCCCCCCACAATTCCCCCATTATTCCCCCATTATCTGCCCATTATTCCCCCATTATTTCCCCCCTAATTCCCCATTCTTCCCCCTTATTTCCCCCATTATTCCCCCGTTATTTCCCTGTAATTTCCCCCATTTTTCCCCCATTATTCCCCCACATTTTCCCCCCATATTTCCCCCATATTCCCCCCCAATCCCCCCTTATTTCCCCATTATCCCCCCATTATTTCCCCCCTAATTCCCCGTTCTTCCCCCATTATTCCCCCATAATTTTCCCCCCATTTCCCTGTAACTCCCCCCTAATTCCCCCATAATTTTCCCCCATAATTCCCCCATTATTTGCCCTAATCCCCCCTTATTTCCCCCACAATTCCCCATCATTTCCCCTGTTTCCCTATAATTTCCCCCATATTTCCCCCATTATTCCTCATAATTTCCCCGTTTCCCTATAATTTCCCCCCATTTTCCCCCCATAATTCCCCCATTATTTCCCCCTGTTTCCCCGTTCTTCCCCATTATTCCCCCATATTTTCCCCCACAATTCCCCCATATTTCCCCCATATTTCCCCCCATATTTCCCCCATAATTTCCCCATTATTTCCCCCATTATTCCCCCCATATTTCCCCCATTTTTCCCTCTATTTCCCTATAATTTCCCCCACAATTCCCCCATTATTCCCCCATTATCCCCCATAATTCCCCATTATTCCCCCGTTATTTCCCCCATTATTTCCCTGTAACTCCCCCATTTTTCCCCCATTATTCCCCCCATTATTTCCCCCATTATTCCCACCGTTTTCTCCCCCTGTTTCCCTATAATTTCCCCCATTTTTCCCCCCATTTTTCTCCCATTTTTTCCCCCATTATTTCCCTGTAACTCCCCCCTAATCCCCCATTTTCTCCCCCTGTTTCCCTATAATTTCCCCCATTTTTCCCCCATTATTCCCCCCTAACCTCCCGTATTTCCCCCATAATTTCCCCACAATTTCCCCCCTGTTTCCCCATTATTTCCCCATTATTTGCCCCATTATTCCCCCATTATTTCCCCCACAATTCCCCCCTAATTCCCCATTATTTCCCCATAATTTCCCCCCATATTCCCCCCACAATTTCCCCATTATTCCCCATTTTTCCCCATATTTTCCCCCACAATCCCCCTATAATTCCCCCATTTTTCCCTCTATTTCCCTATAATTTCCCCCACAATTCCCCCATTTTCCCCCACAATTTCCCCATTTTTCCCCCCATTTTTCCCCCATATTTCCCCCATATTTCCCCATATTTCTCCCACAAAATCCCCCCATATTTTCCCCCACAATTCCCCCATAATTCCCCCATAACTTCCCCATTATTCCCCCCTAATTCCTCCCCAATTCCCCCATTTTTCCCCCTAATTCCCCATTATTCCCCCATTATTCCCCTGTTATTTCCCTGTAACTCCCCCATTATTTCCCCCATTATTTCCCCATATTTTCCCCACAATTCCCCTAATTCCCCCATTATTCCCCCATTTTTCCCCCATTATTTCCCCCCTGTTTCCCCATTCTTCCCCCATATTCCCCCATTATTTCCCTATAATTCCCCCATAATTCCCCCTAATTCCCCCCTAATCCCCCTAATTCCCCCCTTATTTCCCCCTTATTTCCCCCACAATTCCCCCATATTTTCCCCATATTTCCCCCATATTTTCCCCCCAATTCCCCCCATTATTTCCCCTCTAACCCCATTATTTCCCCCATTATTCCCCCATATTTTCCCCCCAATGCCCCCATATTTTGCCCCACAATCCCCCATATTTCCCCCATATTTTCCCCCTACATCCCCCATTATCTCCCCATTATCCGCCCATTATTCCCCCATTATTTCCCCCCCTAATTCCCCGTTCTTCCCCCATATTTCCCCCACAATTCCCCCATAATTCCCCCATTATTTCCCCCCGTTTCCCTATAATTCCCCCCTAATCCCCCCATTATTCCCCATATTTTCCCCCATTATTCCCCCCATAATTCCCCCATAACTCCCCCTTATTTCCCCCCTATTCCCCCATTTTTCCCCCATTATTCCCCCATTATTCCCCCACTATTCCCACACAATTCCCCCATTTTCCCCCTTATTTCCCCATTTTTCCCCATTATTTCCCCTCTAACCCCCATTATTCCCCATTATTTCCCCCCATATTTCCCCCATATTTCCCCCCCAATTCCCCCCCTAATCCCCGTTCTTCCCCCACATTTCCCCCCATAAATCCCCCATATTTTCCCCCACAATCCCCCATTATTCCCCCATTTTTCCCCATAAATCCCC